>JAOEGS010014202.1:0-12628 GCA_025447755.1 Corythornis vintsioides
CCCCTCGTCCAGGTCATTGATGAAAATATTGAATAATACTGGACCCAGCACTGACCCTTGGGGGACTCCACTAGTCTAGACTGGGCTTTTGCCAAAAAAAGTTGGACCTTCCATCCTGGTATTCTATTATCCTATGACCCCTGGTGCGCAGGTGAGGATGACCCTGGGCAAGCCACTGTAAAGGGTTGCCTACCCAAAATTCAGACACTGGGCTCTCAAGGAACAGTCTGGAGTCTGTTTGTCCCCATGGACAAGGCTGGAAAACAGGCAGGGTCAGGGTGGGATGTAACTTTTGTTGGAACAGGGGCATTGGCACATCTGTCTGGGCAGGGTTACATCTGGCTGAGGCTGGGACACACCTGGATGGGAGAGAGAACTGACAGTGCACAGGCAGCCAGTGCGGGGCCAGGGGTGGGTAGGGGTGACCCCACGGCTCTGGGTCCGTGCTGCCTCACAGCCATGCTCACCAATACCGGGGCCCCAGTCGGTCCAGGCATGGGGCATCCCCGGCTGCCTGTCTCAGGCAGTTAGTGTCATGTTAAGAGATGATCCAGAACAGGGAGTTCAGGGGCGAAGGAATTAAAATGGGAGGGAGAGTTTTAATTAGAGGAAGAAGTCAGAGCCCATAATCAGCCGGGTGAGTGACTGCCCGCTGTGGAGAATTCTCCATATGTCAAATGGCATCAATCAAAAAGCTGCTTCTTACAAAACTGCTTCTATGCAGGAAGAGGCTGCTCAGCGCCTGTGCCCAGGGCTGTACTGTGCCCTGGGCAGGGCACCCCCAGCCGCAGTCCCCCAAGCACCCCACAGGCAGCAGAGCAGGGCCGGGACCTGCCTGTGCCATGTCCCATGTGGAGCTGGCACTGAGCTCCTGTGCTAGGATGAGTGGTTGCATCGTGGGAGGGTCCCACTGTGCCCTGCCCTGGACCCCAGCCCTGCTCCAGGGTCTATAACCAGCTCCCCTACTTCTCTCCAGGCTCACCACAGGTAACACTGATTCATGCAAACTTTCTTAATTGTCAGAAATACAACAGGAGGGCATTTCCTGGTGTGCAGGGGCAGAAGGTGGTGTCTCGTGAGAAGGATGCTGGTAAATGGGTCCCTTTGGTCCCGTGTCCACATGCAGCATCCTCATCCATTGGGATCCTTGGCAGCCCAGGCAGGCAGTCCAGCAGTCCCAGTGATACAAGTCCCAGGACTGGGGGTGCAAGCTGGGAGCAGCCGGGCCTGGTAGAGCCTGGTCTGATGGCCAGAGCCCAGTGGCACCACCAGACCATGGGAGAAGGGCCCTGGTGCTGGTGGGGCTGTAGGGCTGGCCTTGGCCACCTCTCTCCTGCTGTGTCCTGCTATCATGTGTGCAGGCTCTGGTGACTCACCTCCTGTCCATGTCAGGCTCTGCTCAGCAAACATCTATAGGTGTTCCTATAGAAACATATTTCATGCACCAATTGTTTAGCAGCACTGAGGTACAATGGCTCATGCTCTGCAGTTCTCCTGGAGATGGAGCAGTGGGAAGAGGAAGAGGAGCTCTGCTGTGCTGTGGGGAGCAATGGGGCTGAGCTGTGTGAGGCTGGGGCACATCCCATGGGGAAGTGACACTCCTGTATCATGGGACCATGGCCATCTCCCAGGGTGTCTGCACTGGCCCAAGGGTCACAAGTCCACTGTGAATGGCCATGGTGCCTGTGAGTTTCCAGCCCCATGTCCCCATGCACAGGGTGTTCTCACTCCACCAGCAGCTGAGCTAAACATTTTGACTCTATTTATTACTAAAAAATTATGCAACTGGGTCATGTTCTTGCTATTTTTTATGCATGAGCCAAGCATCAAATTCCATTATTTAAAAAAACTGTTTTAGCTAGTGATGCACTAGACCACGCAAGTAAATGCCCAAAATAATTCCAGCTGACACCTTTATGAAGGCAGAGTGAAGTGTAAAGTCTACACAATCCTTTCATTTGTAATCTCACATGCTTCCTAACTGGTTTCTGGGACCTGTGCTTTCATCTGGCGCTTTAACCCCCTTTGCTGGCTATGCTTGTGTCCCACAGTGAGATGCACACCCCTGTCCTTGGCACAGGACAGGCTGTTCAGGAGGAGAACAAGGGCTGCTCTGCCCCAGCACCTGCTCACCCCCCAGGTCAGGCTTTGGCCCAGAGACCTTTCTGTGACAGCAGCCAACACCTGCAACATCTGCAAACAGCTCCTGGGGCTGAGACATGAACTGGGAAGATCTTTAAGGGCAAAAATGATGCAAAGCAATAAGGAGGGGCTGAGGCCCAGGGGGAGACTATGGGAGGCTCCTGGGGGTTTCCTGCCACCCTGGATGCCCTTTCAACCCTCCAGGAACCATCCTCAGACAGGACAGGGGCCATGGTACCAGCTTGGTACCCACAGCCCGCTTGGAGACACTGCAAGGGGCAAGGTGTGGTTGGCCATGGCATCCAGTGAGGGACAGGGTAGGAAACCAGGTGCTTTGCCCTGTTGTTGCCCATCCCTTCTCTCTGCTGATTTACTGGCAGTTTCAAAGCCATGCTGCCAGCAGTTGTGGCTGATGCTTTGTCTCCCTGTGGATTGCTCTGAGAGGCAGTGAGGCCATAGTTTATCTCCCCAGCCTGATTATTTCCAGCTAAATCCCACCTTTCTGCTTGACCTTGCTACTTTAATGAACTGGACACTGAGATTTTTCTTACCATAAAATTTTTGTTTGACCCTAAAAGTAAGAGATGACAAACAAACCATGATATAAATAACTTGGCCTCTAGAAAAAAGCACTAAAGGTAACTTATCAATTAGCCCCTTTCCCACTAATAAATCACTGTACTGTGGCATCTGACCCTGGCTAGGCTGACATTTCTATAACCCTTTTGCCACTGTTCATGTATTAAATGGCTTCCAGTCACCCTAAATTTGGAGATTTTAATCTCCTATATTAAGTCAGTGGTTCTTAGTTATTCAGTGATTTTATTTTTATTGGCTTTGTAAATCAGAGTTATCCATGTCAGTGACCGTGGTCAGGGAGAGGAGCGTTTGTCTGTGAAATTGGGTTGACACAGACCATTGCCTGCGATGATAACAGGTGATTTGAAGGGCTGGCTGGACAAGTCATTTACACCAAGCAGATTATAATATAACAATAAAGAAGTTTCATTTCTGGAAAAACAGCCAAAGCTTTGGCACACCTGATCAGAGGGGACACAGCAGGAAAGGGGCGCCTGGGCTCTGCCACACCAGTGCCGAGCCCCTAGGATGGGGACAAGACCCCTCAGGGTGCACGATGGGATAAAGGAACAACACATCTGACATCAGTCTGCCTGGGTGCCAGCCTGTGCCCACTGCCTGAGGCAGAGAGCTGGGTGTTGCTCCTGTTGCAGGGCTGCCCTGTGCCTGGTCAGTGCAGTGTTTCCCAGACTCTCGGAATGTCTTCGTCTGGAGGAAGGGGAACTCCCAGACAGAGAACATGTGCCATTTTTAAGAGCTATTGTGATCATTTAATCGGCTTCAGGCTAAACATCGATTGCCGCAGAGCAGTGGGCACCCCTGGGAAAACAGCCCATAATTAACAAGTTTGCCAGCCCGTGCTGGTGCTGCCTTTGAACACATTCTGGCATCAGCATGGACTCAGTGAGCAGACACAGTGTCACATCAGCCCCTTCTCGGCTCCAGAGGAAGCTGTGCCTTGCTCCCCATGAAGGGGATGAAGGGTGTGGGGGGACCCAAAGAGAGAGCACTGCTGGCACAATGGAGCAACTGCACCCCAGCTGGCACCATGGCTCAGCTCCACCCGCACAACAGTTCATAAATCCATGGCTGAGCAGTGGCTGGAAAGCTGGAGTGGAGCAGTGATTAATAGAGCTTGCAGGGGGCACCAATGGCCATGGCCTCAGCTGTCTCTTTGGGAAGCAGTCACTGAGGGCTGTCCTTAGATTTACACACCGGGCTGGTGAGAACCATCTGATGTCCTTGCACTTTTGGGATGTTCTCCGGAGGGTGCTCTGTGGATTGGGGGGATGGAGCTGGGAGCAGCTCAGCTCTGGTCAGGAGCAGCAGAACTACAACAAGGGTCTGACCATCCCAGGGGCACCTGCACCAGGCTGGGCTTTGCAGGGCCTGCTGTGCAAGCCCCAGGATGGGTGCTTCCCTGTGATCTGTGGGTTCTGCTGCAGGCTCACACGTGCCCAGATGGGACCTGCTGCCCATTCTTGGGGACTTTTCTGTCACCTGCGCCCCATACAGCCCTGGGCACCAGGAGCTGGCACAGGGATCTCCAGGAACATGCCTCCTCAAGGTGGGGTCTGGGAGGCAAAGATTTCTTGGGGAGTCACCTGCCCAAGTTGGGCCCTCTGCCAAACCAACCCATCGGAATGTGGGAACTGAGTCTCGGATCCCCTACTCAGTTGCAGCAGGGGATCAAACAGGTATAGACCTATACTTGAGGTGTATAAAGTACCACACACCTGCCTGTGACAGGCAGCACAGTCAGAGGCAGCTCATTGTTGAACAGCCTTTCTCAAGAAGAGGACTGAGAGAGGAGAACGGCTGTGCCATCTCGTCCTGCATACCCAGGGACAAACCTCGTCTGACGCATTTGCTGATCCCTGTGCAAGTGTCTGAGCTGCCCCGGCACTGCTTGAGTGATGCTGCAGGGTCTGAGCTGTGCACAGCTCCTTGTCACTGCTGGTGAAGCACATCCGTGGGTATTTAGGAGCAGCAATTCCCTGGCAGAGCCGAATAATGTCATCAGTTGTTGAACACGTGTCAGGTGACCTTTCCCTGCACTCCTCATGAAATCCCATTAATCAGAAGAGCAGAGCAGAGCTAAGAACTCTTTAACAAAATTATTGTAATCTCTGGGTTTCTCATTCATCATGCAGTGGCTCAGCAGCTTCCATCCTGCCTGTGGGTGTTGGGGGATCCCCCAGGCTTTGCTTCAAAACACTCTTCCCCTTGATGTTTCTATCCTGCAGCTCTTCAAGCTCGTGGCTCCTTTGCTTATTAGAGGTTGGCAAACCCCAAGTCGTGGGTCTTGCGGGTTTGCTCACCCTCAGCGGGCACCTGACAGTGCCTTCCCAAGCCCCTGACAGAGCAGCAAGAGCTGCCGGGGTCTGTGAGCTGGTAGGTGAGGGTGATGCTGCTGTCTGTCACAACATCACAGAAGCCAGGAGGGGAGCGGAGGCACCATAGTGACCCTGTTGTGCTGGGGGACTGGTAAACCCCTCCTGTAGCGTATGCCCAGACTTGTGCACATACGTGTGCAAGGACAGCCCCAGTGCTGTCCCAGCCGGGTGGGAAGTGTGTGTGTGCCTGTGGTGCCAGGGCTCCTGGGACTAAACCACCCCCGCTCCTGCCAGCATCCATGGGTGTCCAGCTACAGCACTTTGTGGGTGCTTCATGGTGAGCTGTGCCGAGCTCCTCCACCATGGCTGAACTGAGCTGACTTGGTCTGTGATCTGGAGTCACCTCCGAATATTCTCACTTTAATCAGTCTGTCCTCTAGGGAAGGGGCTTGTCAAAATTGGTATTTTTGCTGCAAGATAAAAGAAAAAATATGTAAAGGAGAGGCAGAGAGAGAGACAGAGAGAGATGGAGCAGATTTACAGCTGTGATCAGATGCCTGGAATAAAAATTTCCAGGAAGTTTTTTTTTCTCAGAGCATACTCAAACAAGTTGCTGTTAACCCTGGGGTCTGCCGGACCCACAAGCACCCCACGCTCCTCACAGGGGATGTGGGCCCAAGTTTGCCCTTTTCCTCAGGAAAACATGAGTGCTGCCAGTGGCTGCTGGAGCTGGGTGTCTTGGGAGCAGTGCAGCATGTGCTGTTTGTGCCACGTGGGCACATTGCTCTCCAAGCACCAGGGAACTGATGTCATCTGTGGCACTGCATCCCAGTGGGCCCCAGTCTCATGCTGTCCTGGGGACCTACATCCCTTGCTGTCAGCAGGAGCACCCTCAGCTACAGCTCCTGCACGGCTCATTTCATGAGCAGGGACCTGTGACTGTGCTGATTACTCAGATGTGCTGCATGGATTTGGCAGCTTTGATTTGAGGAGCTGGAGCTTGTTCTGGTGTTTCTAACAAGGGTGCACTGCCAAGCAATGGGATGTCAGCCACTGCATGATGCTGTGTTTCCAAACTAACCAGAAAAGATCAGCTGAGGTAACCATTTGCCTTTTCGAAGCTTTGCAAGCAACAAAACACGGTTCAAATGCAAACAGGAGTGATTCCAGGCAGAGCTGGCCTATTGCTCATTCAGAAAGCATAGGGGCTGTTCTGTCCAGGGCCCTACCAGTGACAGGCACCAGGCAGTGATAGCTGACAGGAAGGTAGGGTGGGAGCTCTACTACCACAGTAGCTCCCATCCCATCTCTGCCACCCTCCCATGTCCCATGTGCACCCTGTCTGGCTGGTATAGCCCCTCTGCTCCCATGGGCAGGGGATGTCTCCATCCCTGCAGCAACTCCATCCAGAGCCCCCAGCATGGCAGGGTTGCTGCCCCAGTGAGGAACCCAAACCTCCCTTCCCAGGCAAAGATCTTCCTTGGTTGTTGGTACTAACAAACCAACAGAACATGTCAGTGGGATAATGTGAATGTTATGGTGCCTCATAGAAAAGAAAATACTGCTGGGAAGTTGGAACAAAGCAACATGCGGGAGTTGTAATGGAAGATGGCATTTATACTTCAAATCATCTCTAGTTTTTCTTCTGAGAGTTTCATCAGTGCTGACACTTCCTTTCAGAACACAGAAGCAGTGTCATGGCAGGCAGTGGGAGGTGTTCGGCTGCGAGGGTCTCCACCAGCTCCAGTGGCAGTGCCATCAGACAATGCCAGTGTGTCTGGCCCCAAAGTGAGGAGGCCATCCTCAGATGCCCTCCCAGCCAGCCCAGTCCAGCAGCTCCCACCCTTGGTTTTAGGCGGCTGTAGCCCCTGATGAACATGACTCTGGGGATGGGGCTACTCTGACAGTTTGCCCAGCGCTAGGCTCATGTGTTTGTTAATCATGGGCATCTCAGCCCATGATGGGCACAAAGCTTCAGCACCACCTGGCCTCCCTGCTGCCTTGCTGGATGGGGCAGAGCTCCTTCCCAGGCAGGTGTCTACTCCAGGAGTAACTGCTCCTTTGGCTGCAACCACAGGATCCCCAAGCTGCTAATTACCAACTCCAGCCTGGCTCTGCCTTTTAATCCATGCAACATCTCAAAGAATTAATTTTCAGCTCTACAACAGCATTCAGAAATATCCCCCGGCATCTCCCTGTTCAGTAAGTCCCAGCTTGCAATGTCTGTGACTAATTAGTGAGTCAAATACTCCAGAGTCCAGTCTGGCTTGTTGTAACTCATGTGCTCTTATGCTGCAGTGTCCTTGCAGACACCCCAAACACAGAGGATGACACTGGGCTCATGTAGGGGCTGAGCTGACAGTGAGATGAATGCCCCTCGCCCATAACAGCACAGAAACCTTTGCTCAGGACAGATGGATGACCTTGCTCAAGACATCACAAAGACCCTCACCCTGTGCCCCAAAATGCTGTAAGGTGGCATCAGGCTGGCATGGCTCTTGCTCCCTGCTCTGCCAGCACAGGTCATCCTCTCAAACTGAATTCTGCATAAGGGGGGATCAGGAGCAGACTTTCTAGGGATTATTTTTACCCTCTCAGAGAGTGTCAGAGATAGACTAAGTGGCCTCACATCACTTCTCTTACCCCATTCCTGGCTCTGGTCCTGGAGCAAGGGCAGGAAGAGCAGACCACCAGACACTGGTGGCACTGGTCAGTTGGTGTTTCTAGGGTTCAAAGCAAGAAGGCAGCTGCAGTGACTGGGGCATTGCTTTGGCACCAAACCAAGTTCCCAAGGTGCCACTGTCTCCTTGGCAGGCTGCAACCCAGGGCTGGGCTCTGTGGCCATGCTGACCTGTGGCACAGAGCCGCTCAGCTTGTGGTTCACAGGGTTCTAGTGGGAGAATCACAGCCCCATGGGAGGAACAGGTGATTGAGGTGAGACAGAGACTTTCCTGGGAGAGGAGCCCCTCTCTGAGGGCAGGGCAAGATGCAAGGCAGTGGTGCAGCCTGGCTCTGTACATCGGGTTTGCGCAAAAGCAAAGGGCAGGTAACACATAGGACCCTTCAGAGAAACACCAATGACTCAAATCCAGCACTTTGAAAAAGCATCTATCACTGCAGAGCAATCTGAACTCTGGCCCCTGTGAAGGCCACTTCTTCATGAGTAATCACTAGGTATAAGTACAGCCCATTAATAATGCACATATTGATCTTCTCCAATGCTGCACCCCATCCACGCTCCAATCAATAGTCCTGCTTAAGTACATGTACCACAAAACTTTCAAGAAATACCACCCCTACACTTTAGAAGAGCACTGGGCTGTCATCTCCTACATTTATGAACTGTCAGTGCTCCCACCGCATCTGCCTTCAACCCCGGCCCTTCCCGCACTGGCAGCGACCCCGCCTCTGCCCCACGACTGGCACTGGCCCCTGCAGCGCTCCCAGCGCAGGGAGAGGACCCCTCTTCTCCCAGACAGCGAGTGGGGAGGGATAGCAGAGGGGTGAGCACGGGTAGCAGCGGGGTGGACTCGGGTAGCAGCGGGGTGAGCACGGGTAGCAGCGGGGCGCAGGGACACGCCGGCAGGTTCGAGATGTGACGCGCAAACGCGGCTTGAAACGGCTGAGCCGTCAGCCGAGATTAACTCCGTGGACCACATAGTTCAAGTTTATTTCAGGGCTGTTAAACACTGTTTTACATATTTATTAAACCGGAGGCAGTTTCTTCCTACGGAAGCGAACCGGCGATTACTCTGCCTGACAAGCAGCCGCCGTCGGCTGGAAGCGGCGTCTGACTCGCAGCCCTCGTGTTTTCTGTATTACTCTGTGATGCTGCTGCTCCAGCCGCTCAGCAGCAGCCAGGAGCGCTCGGAAGCGAAAAAAAACCCAAAACAACATCAGGACGAACCCGGCATCAGGGTGCTGTATTCTGTGTGCCCAACATGGCATCTCTGATTGATGAGTCCTGTACTTCACTCCAATCTGTTTGGAGTTAGGCAATGGCAATCATTTTTTTTCAAGCCTTGTCATATATAAAAGCAATTGAGTCAGCAGGCACCAGTTGTCTGGCACAAGAAGAGATTATATTTTTACAAGGTTTTGCACAAGGTCTATAAAAGTTTGTTCTTAAAAAATAAATACAGATATGTCAATGACTCAAAAAAAAACCCCAAAAAACTCAACCAAAACCAAACCACAACCCACGGAAAAAAACCCAACAACTTGCAAATTGAAACATAATGTCTGAAAAAGATGTGCTTAAGGGGTTTGAATTAAACAAGGATTTTGTGCATAAATTGTGTTTCAGGCCAATGCCTTTGACTGGCAATCTCCAGTTTGAGTGCCAGATTGCAAAAGTACTGCTGTTGCTGAGTGATTTCTCTCACAGAGGAGAGTGGACAGGCCCTTCCTCTGTCCTGGGTGCTCCAGAGCAAGTGCCAGGGCTCTGTTGGGGTGCCCCACACCCCAGGCAGCAGGACTGGCAATTCTGGGGGAGCTGCAAAGAAGCTGCCGTTGCCCCCAGTCTATTTGCGCATGGCAAGCAAGGAGGGGCTGGTGGCCAGAGGCAGAGCTGGGATTGGCACCACAGTGGGCAGTGTGATGCCCTGAATCCCCTCAGCCCCTCACAGAAGGACCTGCTGAGATTCACCTGGGGATCAGAGCTAAATGGAAAGCACGGCTGATTGGCTGGCACCGTGCATGGCCAGCAGCATCCAGCAGCACCCAGCTCCTGCCCCAGAAGAGGCCCCAGTGGGGCTCATCCCGTCCTGGTTCTGCTGGGGCTGACGGCTGACAGCGTCAGTTCATTACTGCCGGTTGTTCAGCGGTTGCTGGAGCCGTAGGAAACACCAACATGAATCTGAAGCTATGGATTTTTTTTTGACAGAAGCTGACCCCTCGGGATTGCTGTTCATTACATGTTGGAGAAGGAGCTACTGTAGTTATAGCAAATCTTTTTATAATGATCTTTCATTGTAGATGTAGAGTATTAATTATCAGAGGGTATTAAAAAACACATTAGCCCTCTGACCTCAGGAGATGCACATGGGCTTTTCAAGTGTCTCCTGCAGATCTATTGGGGCTGTGGGCTGTTCATCAGGGCAGGGATGGGTGCTGCAGGTAATGGGTGCCAGCACCTCTCGTTTGTGGAGCTGAACGACATGCCGGATCCATCCCAGCTGGCAGCCCCTTGACCTGTGCACAGCTGCCATTAGTTAAGTAGCTCATCCCAGGAGATAACATTTTAAGGGTCACAGAGCCCTGGAGCCAGGCAGTGGAGCGGCAGAGTCTCCCTACCTCTGGCAGCCCCCTGGGAGCAGGCTGCAATCAGCACCCTTTGAGATCACCCCACTCTGTCTCACCAGACAGAATCTAGGCAGGATCACCCAGCCCAGGGACCCTTTCTGGCCTCCTGCCCTGGGGAGGAGGTGATGGGCACCATGGGGCTGGGACTTCTCTAGCCATGGGGGATGAGTCCTGTGCACCCCTCGGCCCCTGGCTGCCCATGTCACATTGCTCCAGTGGTGCTATTTCACAGATGGCAGCCCCACATGCCTCCCACTTGGACATGCTCATCCTATGCTTGAAATGTGTGTTAAAAATTTGTCTTCACCTTCATTAATGTCGAAATTTATTGCAGAAGAGAGAATTTCTTTATTTTCAAAAACCTATAGGTGGAACAAAAGCAAATTGCTGACTTTTACTAGCATATAAACTGGGAAAAACCTTTGAGATACATCTACATTACACTAAACTGCATCCATAATTCATACCTAAAGGAGAAATTCTTAGCTCCCTCAGAGGTTTGCTGGTATCTATTATTGATGGGACCATGTTAGGCAACAATAGGCTCCCTCTTATTCACACGCCATTTACAGGTTGAGTCAGGCTGCAGCACCTCCGCTCAGCAGCGTGAGCTCTCAATTAGATTTCTGCAAGGATTTGAAGGGATTTAGTTAAGAGGCTGGAGTGATGCGGGCTGAGCGAGTTGGGAGAGTATTTCTAGAGGGATTCCTGCTCCTGGTGGTTAATCAATAGATCAAGAACGTGAAAGACACTAGGAACAATTAGTTTCTATTCAGATTTCCGAGAGCAGCATTTGCTCAGCACAACTCTGCCGATACAGGCGGTTTGTGAGCCGGCAGTGCCCGTAATCCGTTAATCGCGGTGGCCGGAGGGCGGGTGGCCTGGAGGGGAGCGGGGAGGCTCGGGGAGGGATCGCCGAGCGTTTCACTGTGCATAATGCAGGCGGGCTCAGCTCCCTGCCTGGCACGTAATTACCGCTGGGACTGCACCATTTGCAGCCCTCTCAGAGCCAACTGGATGAAGCCCAAGTGCTGCAAAGAGCAAATTGTCCCCTGTGTCCCTGGTTTTGGGCCGACGGGGAAGGCTGGGTGCTCACATCACCCTCCCGGGAGGTTCTTAGATTGACATCGGACCCGGGTCCCCTGAGGAGCCCGGGTTTGATGAGAGCCTGAGAGCCTGCAGCCGGGTGCTGCCAGGCTATCTGAGAAGACTGGGGAGGGATTGCACGGACTCCAAGCCGGGAGCACTGGCACTGCCAACCACAGCCCCATTCCCTCTCCTTTCTCAAATGCAAAATTTAGCCAAAACATCCCTAAGGCAGTTCTGAGAAAGAGACATTTGTAACAATGCCTGCGAAATTTGCCTTGCTTCTGAAAATTTTTGAGATTTTTCTATTTTTTAGCCAGTCAAAAAAAGTCAAACAGATATTGAAATATGACCCACCCTTACTGGGCACCTCGTCTTCACTGACCAGAACAGGGCAGCTCTGGCCCTGCAAGCTGAGGCAGGGGACAGTATCCTGGCTGGTCCCACAGCCAGGACCAAGTTGTGCTCCAGGACACCCCTACATCAGCACTCAGATAAAGGGAATGTTTGGAGAGACGAGGATCCAAGGGCAGTTCTCATTATGATTATCAATTAAGGAAATGTGTGGAGCACTCTCACGTGTACAGAGCAGGCAGCAGTTAGCTGAGATCTGAGATAAGGGCGGCTGTTAACACAGAAATTCCATCCTTCCCAACCTATCAATTCTGAATTGAATGGAATCCAGGAACCACAATGCAAATCTCAGGGCTACAAATCTTACTGACAATATGTTTTGTTTCACAAACAGATACAAAGCCAAGTATAAAACCACACAACAACCCTTATCTGACAGATTTCCCTTTGATTAGCTTTTAATTGCTCATTAAGATTTGTGTGGTTTATGTCTTTTCTCCATGGCAGAGGAGTAGAGTCCCTGTAGGGCCCCAACGATGTCCAGCAGCAAACCCAGGCTCCTCCCAGAGAGCCATGCTCCTGCTGCCTGCCCAAACTGCCCAAGGTGCTGCCTCCACTTGGATGCTGCTCTCTAGTCTGGTTGCTGCCTCTCTTTTGGGTGCTAATATTGCTTTTGGGTGCTGCCTCTGCTCTGGGTGCTGTGCTCCATATTGTCTCCTCCCTGCTTTATTTCAGTTTTGGTTTGGGTAGTCATAGAATCATAGAATGATTTGGCTGGAAGAGACCTTTAAGATCATCAAGTCCAGCCATTAACCCTACACTGCCAG
>JAOEGS010014203.1:0-12815 GCA_025447755.1 Corythornis vintsioides
AGAGGGTGGTTAGGCATTGGAATGGGCTGCCCAGGGAGGTGGTGGAGTCCCCATCCCTGGAGATGCTTAAAAACCATGTAGAAGTGGTGCTGGGGGACATGGTTTAGGGACCCTGGCAGTGTAGAGTTAATGGCTGGATTTGATGATCTTAAAGGTCTCTTTATTACAATGAATAAGGGAGACAGGTTTATGGATTAGAAAAAAAAATGAAACAATCTTTAATTAAATAAATAACAATAATATGAAATATATACAAAACCACTATCAGACCAAGCACCCCTGATGGCGATAACATCACTATCAACACTGATGCTGTAGAGCAGGTACTGGAGAAGGTCCAGACTGGACTCAGCAGCAGATGGTAACTGAATTCAGAAACTGAATTCTGGAACACACAGATTGGGATTGAAGGCAGAACTGACAGTCCTCTTTCGACACCAGCCACTGAAAAAGAGAGCTTGACCCTTGTGACCCCTCAGCTTTACACTGAATATGATTTATATGAGATGGAATCCTTCATTGGTTAGTTAGGGGTCACCTGTCCTGTCTGGTCATCTTGTCAGATGCAGCCTTCCTTTCACTTTATGCACATCCCGATGTGGTACACAATTTCCAGCAGTGGCATTGCACAGGAGCAAGTAAGCAAGACCCTTTCTGTGCCCCAGTACTTGGCAGTAACTGTAAACATGGAGTGTTACCACTGTTAGAAGCAGACACTGTCCATGAAAATAACTTCATTTATTAACCATTAACTTCAGACAGTGCAGTCCCTCAGAACAGACAGTGAAAAATACAGTAACTGAAAAGAATTAGTTCTGTTTCAACTCAGACCAGGTCAGGGAGTAATAATCAAACAGGAATGCTCAAGCATAGATGAGGAAACTCGGTTACAGCGGTTTGATATTAGCTGTTCATTTGTACATAGGTATAAACAACCATAGAGAAGGTCAGGGAAAAAACAAAACAATACAAACAAACAAAAACTAAACCAAAACAACATCAACAAAAAAACCAACCAAACAACAAACAACAAAAATATGTGAGTCAGCTCCTTAGGATCAAGATAATTAAACTACTAGTTTTGCAAGGAGTAGTAGGACATTTATTTTTTCTCTTCTGACTGCAAGGCAGTGTGACTTAAAAAATGCATTTCCTCACAAGTGAGCAGAAAACTATGGAAACTGAAGTAAAGATTACATCCACATCTCTCATAGGCGTCTGAACAGTGCAGATCAAATAAAATATCAGTTGCTTGTGCAATCAACAGAACTTAAAATTACAGTTACAGTCCATTTTACAGGCACTGGCAAATTCAGGTAACATACAAATTGGAGTAATTGGAGTAATTGAGAATAAAACACGTTTTGTGTTTGAGGTGTATTCTATATTTAAGTCACTCAGATAATACATCTTAATTAACTAAAAATCTTTAAGAAGGGCCTGAACTAATCAAGAAGTGCTTATTCAGCAGTATTGACCTATTCTTTCTTAATAGGTGCAACATGTAACTTATAAATGCTATAGCTCTTTCCCCCTATAAAGGTAATTAATTAGCTTGATTGCAATTAATGAAAAAAGCACAATGCAAAATTTGAAGACATATTCTAAAATAGAAAAGAGATATTGGTATTTTCAGCATTATTTTTATATATTCTTGGAGCTATCATAAACACAGTCACATAACACTGAGCTGGTAATATCTAAAAACTGTAGATTGTTCATATCAAGTAGCCAGTCACTAACTGGAAACACAGTATGTCCACACTTCAATATAATCTTTCACATGGATTAACTTTCCTGATTTATTTGCCCAGGAGTTTATAAAAAAACCCAGATATACTATTTCCATAGCATCAGCTGCAAAGTACTTTATACTTTTTATGAACACTTTTGAACTTTATGAACTTTTATCAAAACCTACTACTTATAACAAAGTTTCTATGCAGAGTCCCAGCAATAAAACAAAACTCATATAGCACAGGAATCTGCTGAATACTGTTATCTTCCATGTTATGACTCTCAGTTTTAAAAAAAATGTGCACCACCATCAGTTTCAATGTTTCTGACATAGATAAACCAACATTTGTTCCTTTACCACTGATTAATTTGCTGACTTCTGATTTTTGCACTTGAATGCATCCTGGTTTCAGTGCTATGCCAGCTATATATATGTCAACAATCACACATCTACCGCTGCATTTCCAGTTAATCTAACAATAAATAACCATTATTATACAGATTTAGAAGTTTTTAATCCCTCTTTCTCAAAGCACATCTAATTTTCTTACTTTTAGTTTAAGCAGTACTTTTGATTTTCAAAAACACGTCTGGAACTGATACATGCTGTACTGGTGGTCCACCTCCAGCAGCTTCCAGCAAATTGTTTTACTTCTAGATTGAGATTTTCAGACATAGTGTTTTGACAGCAGTAAATCACTAACACTCAGCCCTAATATGCAGGGTTTTGAAGGACAAATCTGTCTTCGTTCTGAAGGCCAGATCTTTCCTGAATTGAGGGTCTTGCTGTCTTGTGAAGCCCATTTAAGCAATCCGTTATCAAGTGTAATCTAATCTAATCTCAAGAGATCTGCCTCAACTTTTCCATGATTTAACATATGTAGATGTGTTTTCCTATTGGCTTCAAAGCAGTGTTAGAATATAGCTTTGAAAGACCACTGAAAGACTGTGAATATATATATATGTGAATATATATAGAAAACAGGAAACCATACTGAATGGTCTGCATGCTCTATGCTGTCCATTTTGCTCGTAAAATGAGTGGTTTTCATTCACAAATTCTTTGTTTTACCACGTGTTTAAAGACAAAACTTGTATTTTTGTTAGTTTTATTAATTATTTAATAAATACACATTTTTATTAATGTTGCATGTTCTATTTTTTTATGCAAGATTTGTTATAGTTCTAGTTAAAAAAAAATGATAGGGAAAGAAATTATGGCTATTGAGATTAAGTGCAGTTGGGTTTTAGGTTGTTTTATTTTTTAGGTAAGAACCATTCTCTGCAGAATCTTGAGCTCTTCACAACTTTCTGTCTGCCAATATCAGTTACTGAGATTTCCCAGAACACTGGAGATGATACACACTTTGTTATGTTACTGTCAGTGTGTTTAAATGTTCCTTGAATCACTTTTGCAAACTGCATAGTCCTGTATTTTTCAATATCAGGTTAATATCTTCTCATTGGATCTGTACTGCAGACAGTGCTAGGCTTAATAAAAGCTTCACTCTATTAAAGATAGATTTTATAGTAAATAAGGTTTTGAGATTTGCCATTTCTCTATCTAAATGTTTTCCTTTCCCTTCTCTGATCTTCTGGACAGAACTGCCCTTCCTCAAGATATTATTGGGAAATAATGGAGTTATGTCTCCAGAATTTTTAGTTGCCTGTAAGGAAGCAGGGCAAAATTAGATAATCAGTGGTTCCAGCTGCAGACAACGTTTTGGTTTTTTTTTCTGCTTGCACAATTATTCTTTTTTTTTTTAATTGATGTTCATTTTTAATAAACAAATTTCTTGCCTTACTGACAAAGAGAAATGAGCTGTTTTCTGAGTCTCATTGTGTTTTTATGACTATCAACTGGCATTTTGGTTCTTTCAACATTTGAAACCCTGTTTTCAGTCAAATGATAATGCTAAACTTTGGCTGTGCTGATGAAAAGGGATCCACTTTTCCTTAAAAACTGAAGAACAAGAGAAAAAAGCTCCTCCTTGGGAAATAACATATCTTCTTAACTAAAAGAATGTGATCCAGCATGGTTTTGAACTTGTAAAAAAAAGCTTCTGAGTTAGACAAACCTACTATATGTATTATTAAAAATAAATAAATCTGTTCTTTCACATGGAGAGGTCTTACATTGAAGGTCTTACATTGATTAATTTTTAAATGGTCTTCCAGGACTGGGAGAAATGCTCATATTTGGCATTATCTTCTGATATCTTGAATGTTTTTTTGTCTTCTTTGTACAGTCAGAAATTGCTTATTTTTGTTAAATCTACCATTTCATTAAGGAAATTAATCTTGAAACACTAACTTTCACCAAAGATTAATAAGTTCTTTTGCATTTTTATAGCCTGCAACTGATATTGTAGCAATTTTTATACTCTGCTTTCACTCCGATGGTGTATCTTCATCTGCAAAAGCTATCACGCAGAAACAACACGCACATCTAGATCTTGGAAAGTGTCCAGCTGAGTTAATAACCACGGAAGAAACACACTGACATTTTTTTTTTTTACTTCGAAAAATTTGAAAGACGGAAATACTCCATCCATTTGGCTGTCAAAAAAAAATATTAGCACAGCTTTCTTGAGTTTTATTTCACTTGTCTCTGATTTTGGACACTCAGCTTTTCCCACATTTCGCTTTCCAGAAACTCAAGCGCTCGTGGCCAGGAGTGGAAATCGACTTCAGTGGAAGCACTGGCGAAGGACTTTGCCGGCGCTGTTCGTACTACAGATGCCGGCTGGAGGGGAGCGCAGGCAATGGTTCTGTCCCGCAAACTACGCGGGCAAGCGTGGCCGCATCGCTCTGCCACAGTACGGGATCCCCTGGGACAGTGCCACCGGTGGATCGGGGCTCGGGCGGCAGCATACGCCAGGAAACACCCCAGCCGGGCCCCGGCGGGGGGCCCTTGGCCTCGCAGTGCCTGAAACCAGGGGTGGTGGCGAGAACAGCACGGCCGGCTCGGGGCTCGGTAGGGGCTGCCCGGGAGCGCTGGCAGCTCCCGCGCCTGCCAGACTTCCTCCCCGCCCCGCACTTCCTGCCGTGCCCTGCCCTGCATGCGGTGGCTCCTGCTGCCGCCGCCGCCGTTCTCCCTCGCAGCGGGTGCTGGGAGCTGCCGGAGGCGCAGCAGCGGCCGCCGTCTTCCTGCTTGGCGCGGTGCGCCGCCAGCAGCACGGCACAGCAAGGTGAGGGGAGCGGCCGCGGCTCCGGCGCCCGCCGGTGCCGGCTGGGTTGGGGAGGGGGCTTGGTGCGGCCGTGACTCCTGTCCGCCAGCACGGCGTCTTTGCGACGGCTGAGGCTGACGGCCGGCGCAGACGGCCCGGGAGGGGATGCGCGGCGCGGCGTGAGGGTCCCCGGGCTGCGGCCTGCCGCCGCTTGGCTGGTCGTGCCCCACCGGGCTCTTCTTGGCTGGCTCCAGCAGCCGGTTCTTGACGGGGTGAGGCGAGCGGCGTCTCCGGCGTCGGGTTTATGGGGAGGGGCTGCAGCGGGTCTCGACGGGAAGCGGGTGGTAAGACTTGTGGGACAGGCGGCAAGATGCGTCCCCCGGGCTGGCTGCGATCCCCGGGGACTTGCTGCTAGCCGCGGCTAGATGCTAGCGGAGGTACCGGGGCGGCTCGTCTTGCCTTAGCTTGCATTCATACATGACACTAATAGCGTTTTACTACATTGCGTTTAACTTTTTTTTCTCTTAGCCTTCCCACTTCAATGCTTTAGGACAGAGAGGTGTGCTGAGCTATGCATGCGCACGGCGGGGGTAGAAGTGATGATGTTAGAAACCGAAAAAGCCATAACAAGGCAGGGTGTGATAGTCTCTTCGAGGCTCCAGCTTTTCTTTCAGCTCTTGAGAACACAGTAAGTGCTAGGTTTATTTCCTGCACCTTGCTTAGCTTTATTGGATTCCTGTATCAACTTAAAGATAGGAGCTTGCTGATCAGGTTTTTTAATTTAAGTTGCTCTTGGGTGGAGTCTTTTAAAATGGCCCTTCATCTCACATCTGAACAGCACCTTGCTTATAAAAAAATATTTGCAGTGGGCTTTTTTTTTTTTTTTTAATGTGTGTGATTTACAGCGAAACCATATGTGTACTTTTAGAGGAGTGAGGGAATAGTAGAAATTTTATGGTTTTCTCACAACATATCTAAACTTGCTGTACACCGTTTACTAATGTACTTTTTAAAGATAAAGTAGGTGTTCTATTAATAGTAATCCTAACAAGGTATTTCACATTGTATGGGAAAAATCCTAACAGCAGAGTTATTTCCCTGAAAATAAGTCTAGCTGTTGAGATCGTTCTCATGTGTAAGGTTCTTGATTAGTTTTATTTTTACTACACAATGTTTTCAGGTGGCAGTAGAGTAGTATTATAAACAAGTGCACCTAGACAGCATGTTTGGAAAAAAATGTGTGGGTATTTTAGAAGATTTTGTGGAGTTACCTTTGTTTATCTAACTTCCGTTATCTGAGTAGATCCTACTGTAAACCTGCATCTGTTAGCTACAGACCTTCTTGGGGTTTCTCTCAAAACAAAGAGCAGGGCGTTCTAAGTGATTGCTGATTAGCTTCTTGTAACGTAGTCATTTGAAAGAAGGGATTCTTCCTGAATTCGAAAATTATTGCTGGGTAAGTGGCAGCACGCACCCTCCCCCTGAAGATATAGTGCTTCTCAGTGTTTTCATACTCTTCCGCTCTGTTACTTCTGGCTTAAAATGCATTGGAAAAGACCTGAGGTCTGAATTTAGGCCTGAGAAAGTTGAGAGTGCAGATGCTGAACACATACTGTAAATGCTTCTTGCCTTCTTGTTCCTATGAAGTGTGTAACCTGATAATTTGAGTGTACAGTGATTCAGTGACATCCTGCAGTACTTCTGTTTGAATTACTTATTTAATTATTTTGTTGGTTGCACCAAGGGAAATTTAGGTTAGATATCAGGAGGAATTTCTTTACAGAGAGGGTGGTTAGGCATTGGAATGGGCTGCCCAGGGAGGTGGTGGAGTCCCCATCCCTAGGAGTGTTTAAGAGTCACGTAAATGTGGTACTGGGGGACATGGTTTAGGGACACTGGCGGTGTAGGGTTAATGGCTGGACTTGATGATCTTGAAGGTCTCTTCCAGCCAAATCATTCTGTGATTTCTGTGATTTCAAAGTTAGCCAGTTGTCCAAAGTACAGAATTTTGCAAAGTGGGTGTTGCTAGATGTTTTGAGAGTTTTTTGTTACTTTGTTATTTTGTTGTGTTCGTTTTGGTGGTTTGCTTTTCAGTCTGCATTTTATGGGTTTATGTTAGAGACATTTAGAAAGTCTGGGCTCTGGGATGTTGAGTATTCTATTTTCAATTCAACCGCCTAACCAGATATTTCCTGAAAAACAGCATCTATAAATACATTTCCATGTCAGTGTAATTACTGAGTTGATTTGCTTATCTGTCCTATGAAATACCTGCTTGTGTGTATCCATGATAGAAAGTTAATCAGTGTTTATTTTTAAACTGATGACAGAGGGAATATCAATATTGCAGCTGAGGTAATGTTTTTGGTTTGTACTATTTGTATGGAAGACCCTTTTTTGTGTTTTATCTATTTCCTGTTCCTTTTGCCTTTTCTTCAGTGTAAAAATATATTCCAAATTAACATAAATGTTTGAAGATCAAACTGATTTTCTAGACAGAATGATGTAGTGAAGTGAAATACGCTTTAGTGAAATTAATGCTTTCTTGCTTTTTTTTTTTTTTTGGTTCTTCCTTTGAACAATATCGTTGCTTTAGCTCTAAAAATTTTGAACTAAACAGCACAAAACTGTCCCATATGTTTATCTATAAATTAAATTCCAGTGCAGCTTGTTACTGCTGGTAACATGTACTACTTTACTTCTGATTACAAGGAGGAAAATACCAATTATTTTATTCAAGTAACACCTGGAATGATGCACTGTGTCTTGCTGTACTGTGTTTAGTAATTTTCACTTGATTTCAAATGTGCCAACTGGTACTCTACAGAAAACAGGATACAAATTACTTCATGATGAGTTCTGATACATATTTTTTGAACCTTTATGTTTTACTCCAGTAAGCAGAAGTAAATTAATTAGCTTGTTCTCAGCTGATGTGGCAGTGCTAATAACCCCCATTTTCCACCTCTAATTTTTGCCACCCTAGTGATCTGTGGTTCTAGGTTTTCAGGGAATCTTTGTAAGTTGAAGTGGCTTTCCATTTCTCAGGTGCTCTTCTTGGAAGGGCACAGAAGGAGAATAGTCTATGCAACATGTATATCTTTCTGCAATTCGTAGCTTTGTATTGGAATTTTATGCATCTCTGTGTGTGTGCTTTACTGCATCTGGATTTTTTTCTGTACAAAAAAAATTCATTGTTTCTCCACATGCCTTTGCTTTTTCTGTTGACCTTATCTCAACTGTATGTAATGGTTTCTGTAGCTGAGGTTGCCCTGGGCTTGGGCCTTGGGTGCCAGACCTTTTTTTGGTATATTTAGGTGTGTTTTTTTTGTTGGTGTTGTTTTGTTTTGTTTGTTTGTTTGTTTTGTTTGGGTTTTTTTTATTTTTTTTTTTTATGTTGGGTTTTTTTTTTGAGAAAGATGGGCTGTGTGTGTACACAGAGAGGCAGCATTTGCAGGAAGCCACATTTGTACTTGTAGGCTCCATATCTACCCCATCTCCAAATAAAAACACATTCACTAACTTTTCAGATGAACAAATAGTTTTGAGACACTGTCCAATCTTGTGTGCTTGGACAGTATTGTTCACTCCCCGTGGAGAAAATATGAGGATGGATTATGTCTTAGATTGAATACAAAGACAGGATTTTGCAGAGGATACATGTGCACATTTAGGTGTAGTTGATCTGTTAAAGGTCTTAAATGCTGTACATACAGTAGAATCACCATTGCTAGTACCTGTTAACTTCTGGAATCACCTTGTTCCCCTATGATTACACTGTATGTCCACTTGCAAACCCTTTGAAAGTTGCTACCATTTATTTTTAAATACAGTGTTACCTGTGAATTGCATCTGTGGGGAAGTTGGTTTATTTAAAGAGCATGGAGCTTGAGAGACTGTATGATATATTAAAATGTGCCCATTTCAGACTTAGTGAGTTTTTGACGTGCATCCATGTTTGTTTTCTGTTTTTTGGTTGTGTCTGCTCATTTTTTATGGCTTTTGTCTGCAGGAGTGCAGAAAGAAAAGAAGTTGATCCCAGTTTGCAAGAGAGCAACCTACTACAAACTATACCCAAGATTCCCAGTGGAGTTTGAGGATTCATTGAGGTAGGTGCTATTACACTCATTAAGAGCAGATTTTATCATGTGATAGGATCAATGTGGCCTATTTCAAACAGAATTGCAACTGCCCTTTGTACTTGCTTTTCTGTTAAGCTGGGCTGTTCTGAGGCAAAAACCAAGTCACAGCTGCAACCAGTAGCACCCTTGGTACTCCTCATTTGTTAAAGCAAGGTTATTTTCTGTTAGGAGCAGGGAAAGCAGCTGAAGATCAAAACAAATGTAACATTACAATTTACCCTTGAATTCAACAGAGTGCTATTTTTTTTGTTTTAGATTATTTTTTAGATTATTCTTAAAATAGTTTGGATCAATCTGATTATTAATTTACAAGCTTGGAACCAAAAAATTAAAATGCTATTATCAGAAGGATTGAGTTGAAACTACCCAAGTCTCAGAAGCAAAAATACAGATTACTCCAGAAACAGTGAGACTAACTTTATTTTCTGACTATATGGAATATATGGTAAAAGGATGTCTGGTTTTCTGTGTTTATTGCAGTTTTTCATTATATTGCTAGGCATATCCAAGACTTCCCCCTCAAGTCCATGTGAAACTTCATGTACAAGCTAATAGTACAAGATGGACTTTCTTTGTACTTCAGATGGAAATACCTGGACAATGTGTATTCCTTGCTGTGTGTAGTCCCTTCATTGTGCAAGCTGCTGTGTTACTGAAGCAGAATATATTTTTATATTCTTCCTTGTGTGTATAAAGTGGCCGTAGTGGAGGATGGAATATAATGTGTCTATTTTAATTTGCAGGTTTCCACACTGTTGGGGTTCTTTGGGTTTTTTGGTTTTGTTGTTTTGTTTTGTTTTTGTTTTTTCTTGAAATGGTAGTGCTAGGAAACGGCTGCAGAGGGATGAAGTCACCGCCTCTCCTTGTGGCTGCACTCGTGGCATGCATCATTGTTCTGGGGTTCAACTACTGGATTGCAAGTTCTCGCAGTGTGGATCTGCAGGTAACTTCTTATATTCTTCTAATTAATGGTAAATTCTTCTAATGGTAAATTATTTTACCATTGAGCTTGCACTAATTCTTGCTGAAGCATGTGTTCTGAAGTTGAGTACATGGATAAAGGTTCTGGTTTATGACAGTGTGTGCGGGATGGTTCGTTGTTTTGTTTGGATTTTTTTAATATGCAAACCTAAAATCTAGCAGCTTTGTGGTCAGACATGGCTGATGAGAGCTCCTCACAAGTTTTTCCACTGAATTTGTTTCCTCTTTTATAACTGAGACAAGTATCAGTGCTGAGTTGACAGCTGTAGATGCAGAACTCCTGTCTAACCCCGAAGTAGGTACTATTCAAACAGGATGTGTGTCTCTGGTCATCCAGTTAAGAGTATGTCTTAGCTTTCTCTTTGTGAAGGGTACAGTGCCCTGTCTTTTAGGACTTTTGTCATCCTTTGTTTTCCCTTTAGTCAGTGGCCTCAGTATGTTGTGGTAACCAGAAGCCACATTTTAGCTTGAAAATCATTTCACTTCTGTGTAGTCATGCCTTCTGAATGAAATAAGAGCATAGCTGAAAGTGTGGATGGAGTTTTTAAAGCCCTGTGAACTCATTCATGTATTTAACAGCTGTTACTACTGAAATAGTTTTCTTTCCTCTTTCAGCTATACTACAAGTCTTTCCTTCTCCCCCCTCCGTCCCCTCTCACTTTCTGTGGCAGAGAAGTAGAGTAGGTAGATGGTAATATGCAGCATACTGTGGTTTAAGAAGATGTGGTCCATTTTCTTGGAGTCTTGGAAGATGCACAGGTTATATTATATCATATCTATATTTTTTTCATCTATCAGGAATCCCCAGGTCTTCCTACCTGGGTAAATTCTGTTGATACTCCATCCCTACCACCTCTCCCTTCCCCTATGTGTGTTTTGTACTCTTCCTTTCAGACAAAGATAGATTTTAAACCAAAATGCTTAGAAACAGTATCCAGCAAAACTAAATTAGTACTTAAAAAAAAAAGAACTGTCGTCGTCTTGACTCTTGATGTTATGTGTCTGTGTTTGTATATGCAGTAAGTGATGTTATTGAATTTTACTCTGTTACTGCTCTTCGAGCAATTGGGAAGGAAGAAAGATGATTTTGCACTAATAGATTGATTTTTCTCCTATGTGTCTTTTTGTAACAGTCATATATCAGTTGTTTATATAAAAGGCAGTATTGTTCTCCCTCTGCTTTTTCCTGAGCCGTCCAGGAGAACATTGGTTTGAGAGAATAATTTTCTCTCTAAATTGGTTTAGGATCAACACTGGGAAGTGCAGTGATGTCAGAATTGTCTGGATTAAATAAAAATAATTATTTTGCCTTAAAAAAGTTATTTGAGCTTGTACTTCAGAAAGATTGTTCACTACAATATTCTTCTTTTTTTTTGAGGGGTGTGTTGTGTTTGGGTTTTTGTTCTTTTTTTTTTTTTTAAGCTCAAGTACTGTGGCAGTTTTGCATTTCTCCTGTCTTTGAAATTTTGATAAGCTTTGCAGAAAATGCTATGATGTTACTGTATGTAAAACTGATGTGGTTTTTTTTCAGCTGGGGAAACCTGTGTGGCAGGTATCCCCAGCTGACACAATATTTTGACACAAGCATTGTTAGTTCTGAGAAGTTTGGTATTCTTTGAATGTATTGGAGATGAGCCTGATGAAGGAGTATCATTTTCTGACTGCTTTGGCTAATTTGCTCTTTCTCAGGGTCGGATCATGGATCTGGAAGGCAAAGTCCGCAGGGCGGCAGCAGAGAGAGGTGCTGTGGAGCTCAAAAAGAACGAATTCCAAGGGGAGCTAGAGAAGCAGCGGCAGCAGATTGACAAAATCCAGTCCTTGCATGGCTTTCAGATGGAAAATGCCAACAGAGTACATCAGGAAGAAAAGGTAAGGGCATCTTTTCTAGATTCAGTGAAACTATGGCTTACCAAGACACTCTGCACCATTATGTCCTGGTTGCTCAGATGTTTCTGCTCATGGGCATAGTCAGTGTTGGTGTGGTGAAATATTTAACTTGTGAATCACTGAAAATGGGCATTGAATGCACTAGAAGCTGCAAGTAACAGCATTTCTGAACAAAACCTTTACCCTTGCTGTAAATCATTATCATCAACCTTGGCTTGGCCTCTTGTTTTCTTTCCTGTATGCCAGTGTTTTAAGACGTAAGGAGAAGAAGTTGCACCAATGGATACAGTTATATTCCCAAATATATTTGTAGGCATAAATAGTTGATGTTTATTTCTAAATACATTACAAGTTACATAGCAACTTGGCCTCTGCCTCCAAGACCCAATATCACTAGGAGACATAAGACAGTTTTAGACTAGCCTTTCAGTTCTTTTGACTGTGCAGCATTGCCAGAGGAATGGAAGACTTTTGTGAAGAATATGAACATACCTACTTAAATAACAGAGTGTACAACTACTGCTGCATGGTGTCTTTTTTTGTTAATGTATTTTCCTCATGTTGTTGATACCACCTTGGATGTGGCTGTTTGTCATTAATACTCCTTTTCTGACTGTTGCCAGAAGTGTTTAGCTGAGACTCTTCATTCTGCATTTATTGATTCTCCTGTAGTGTCTCTTGAATTAAGTTTATAGATGAGCTTTCCAGGACTATTGCCTTCATCAGACGCAATTGATGATGGTAATAGGTGCTCTTCAGATAAAGGGTTCCCTATTGGGTGACTGTTCACCACTCAACATGTGGCGGATGAACAAAATATCACCAGAACTGAAGGATTTAGAGGAATAAAAAAGTGAATAAAAATGGGAGGTGGAATTTTCATTGATATTCACATCAG
>JAOEGS010014203.1:15463-27595 GCA_025447755.1 Corythornis vintsioides
TTTGACATTTTTTTGTCCAAGGTCTTAATTAATAAACCAATTATTTTTACCTCTTTTGAGACAAACATTTTTATTTAATAATTGCTGTTTATTTTGGGTTCAGTCTTTGCATATAGTTTTAAAAAGGTGAAATACAGTTTTTCTATTTGTTTTTTTCAATATATGTATTTACTAAAAACATGTCCCAGGATGATAAGACAGCATTTGAATGAGCAATTGATCTTCTTGTCACTTCTGCTTCCCAGTTGTTGTGTCCAGTGCCATGGGAATATTTAAAGTTACTATCTCCTGTGAAGGTAACCCCTTTTATGTGTTGGTGAAACCCATCATTTTGTTTTGGCATCTTTCTGCACTCCAGTTCTATTCTGTGAGGAGTGAAAGCACATGTGTGAGCTTAAAAACAAAAACAACAAAACTCAACCAGACAAAAAAAACTACAAACAAAATCAAAAACAGAATAGAGTATTTGCTTAATTTACTCAACAGTCTTTTACAAGGGAAATATATTTTATGCTTCTTTTTCCTAAGTAGATTTTCCTTTAGCCAGAGTTACTAAAAGTCACTGGAGCACAGAAGTGTTAACAGACTGTCTGGATGGGTAGATGTCAAGAGCTGGTGTCTAGTACCTAGGACAGAGGTAAACCCATATAGCAGGACACTGATGTGAAAAGCATGGCTCTAAAGGTAACATCATGTAGATGCTCTCATGCCCAAAAGCTGTGCCACTGAAGAACACTGAAATGATGATCAGGTTGACAAGGCTGCAAAAATTTGTATTTGTAGCTTGACGGGCCATCAGGACATCTAGGGAGAGATACAATGGAGATGGGCTTGTGACTGAGGGGTGGACCTGACCATGGAGCCCATCACACAGGCCACTCAGGAATGTGAAACATGCAGTGCAGTCCCTGAAGCAGAGAGCACTAGAGTCTTGGTTCATGCAATATTGCCACCAGTGCACTGTCCTTGTAGCAACTGGCACCTGTTCTTCAACTTGTAGTATTACCACAGCAAAGGGATCACCTGAGAGGTCAGGCAGGGTAGGTGGGTGTTTGATCTTCTCTGTACTCACAGTAGCTACACCAAAAGCCCATCAGTATCCCCTTAGGTCCTTGAAACATCCCCTCTTGAAGCAGTCTGAGCCAAAAAATATGAGGGGCCTTGGCTGGGGTGTTTTTCCCACTTGTCCAGTTTACTTGTCCCAGTTAAGTTCACCTCAACTCCACTACAGATAATTCTTGGCATCACTCCAGAGATCCAGATAGGTTCTGGGCCTCTATACTCTGTGCCTGTATACACTGTGCAATAACATCTCCCAGAGCTTTGTACTTCATGGGTTTCATGTGCCAGGCCATTGAATCCACACAGTCTTGTATACTTAGTTGTACCTTTTCTCCTCCTGGTCAGAGGCAAGGCCCCTCTATTCCTGTTTCTGGTCGGAGTATTTGCTGCCTGACCCTTTCCATGACAGATCAGAATTCTCCTCAGGATCAAGGGAAGTGCTCTCAGTCTTCCCATATCTGGGAGATTGCTGCTAACATTTTCTATTCCTCTCCTTACTAAGGAACTGGATCTAAAGAAGCTATCCCGGGTCAGAGGTTATTCCACAAAAGGATATGAAATACAGGAAAATGTGCTTCAGAGCGTTTGTGGGATTTTTTTGTTTTTGTTTTTTCTGTGTGTATCTATATAGTTGTGTGTGTGTTGTACTTTCACATGTATATACCTATTTGTTTACATACACAGGCACACATATATCCTTGTTTTTCAGCTCTATGGATTCCACTGTAATCTAGGATTCCTGAGAGGCTAGTAATGAGTTCACCCTTTCTTGTGGGAAACTTGGTCCTTGAATTGAAGTTTATTTACTCCATGGGGATTAGCAACAGGTATTTACCCAGTCCAGGAAGGATGAATACAAATCCAAATCCCAAATCTCTGAACTGATTTTACAAGTAATACAAATTTAGCTAACTGGACAGATCATTGAGTGATAAATGGGATTTTGTTTTGTTTCTTTTGTTGTTCTTAAAATAAGAATGCTTTCTGTGAGAGTGAATGGTCTGTCTCTAACCTCTTTTTCAGGGAGATATTCTTCTGGTTATACTAGAAATTTAGATAGAAATAAGCTTTCACAATCTGGACTTGTTATCAAAACCAACTCTCAAGTAACATTTGAGACCCATGAATTGCAGTTCATCTCTGCTCACTTTGCATTATAAAATACAGGATGATTATGCCACTGGTTTAGTTTCATACCAAACAAATACACTAGTAAGATTCTTGCCATATTAAAGTCAATGTTGGTGGCAATATGGTAACCAATTTTAGTTAAATCTGCATTTATTTTATTGCAAAACTGTGCTACTTCAAGGACAAGGATGTAGAAGGCTGGAGGCAGTCAAAGCCTGAAATGCCCTGGGGCTCACCATTTACCAAATGTAATCCTGGGAAATTGCTGTCATAATTATTCTCTTACATCTGCATATGCAAAAACGCTTCTGTCACCATTCTGCTTTTAAAAAGTCTGCTTGAATTTTTAAGGATAAATGTAGATTTAGCAAAGGTCTTCTGGAAATCCATACAGAGATAGACTGAAAAGATAGAGCTTGCATGAGCCCTTAGTAGCAACAGATAAAGAATCAAGAATGTAAATGGGCTGTTTCAAATCTGTAAGCCATTTTCTAAAGAACAATATTCTGGATGGTTGTTATTCAGGATTCATAGCTTCTTGGATGTACACAGCCATGACAGTCAGTTTGGAGAGTGTAAGAGGAGAACAATACATACAGTCTCTCGTATTTTTAACTGCTAGAACATGCTTTTGCAGTTTGTAATTTTGTTTGGCTTTATGTAATTCTTTCCCAGCCTGCATCTTATTTTACTGAGAGGGTCTGAGCTTTGTACATTGTATGCAAAGCTTCTCATTATCCTTTTGCTCAGTTTTTTAACATTGGCCACAGCTGCTCTTCGATCCCCTTCCTCTGGGAAAATTTTAATTCCCAGTACAGCCTTCTGAGACAAAATACTTATTGGTATGCAGACAGTTGACTCCTCTGTAAAAGAATCACAGTGGGCAGGGTGGAGAGAGAAGAAAGGCTGCTATGAAAAGGAAAAGGTGCCTATGTGTGTTTTGATTTTATGTTTTAAACCAAACAGTGTCGCATCTTCTAGTTTTGAAAAAGCTTTGAGGTAAAAGCAAGCCCTGCTTCATGTCCACTCTATGTGCCATACCATAATGTTACTAGATTAGCAAGAAAAATCAAGTCTACTTACTCATAACAGGTATAGCAGAAGTCTAGAAGATTTACTCTGTTTAAAATGTGATTTTGTGTGATGAAGAAAAAAAAAAAGGATGGTCTGGGACTAGCTGAACTGTAGGCACCTTGTGGAAATTGGGAGTAGATGTAGCTTAAGAGTTAACTCCTGGAACACTTACTAGAATCATAGCAAAATGAGTGGACAAAAGTGAAAGCAAAAGGTACATTTTATGTAACTGTACACTATAACTGGTTTTATATGAAGTTTCTCACATCACAGGATTCTATTTCATTTACACTACCTGCTATTTGTGTTTTAATTAAGTAGAGCTTTCATGATGTTATGAAAGTCCTATAGCTGCAGAGGGGTTTTTTCCTCTTATCCTCTTAATGTTGCCCTAACCTGTAAAAGTAATTTTTTATTCATGTATGTCAACTTCTGCTCTGTTCTGAGAGTATAAGAAGTTGTTAACTTTATATTTTTTGTACTTTCTGTGCCTTTAAGGGCTGAAGTGCACTATGTCATGGTGCATATATCATTCATTTAAAAAAAAACCCAAACAACCCACATCTGGATTGCTTTTAGCAAAACCAAGATTGAGTCCCTGATCTTTACCAGGATCATTCCTTGGGAATGGAGCTGATTTTAGGTTTTTGTTGTGTGGGGTTGGTTTGGTTTTTTTTTTGTTTTGTTTTGTTTATTTGTTGGCGTGGGGTTTTTTTGTTTGTTTGTTTTGGTTTTTTTCAAAAGAGATGATGCATGTTACTAGGAAAGCGTGTGTGTGTTTGCAAAGATTGATGAGAGGTGGGAATTTCTAGATGTAATTAAAAACTGAAAAACAGTAACCAGATTTTGGCTTATGCTGCACTTGGTGGTAGGGAGCGGTAGGAGTGTGCAAGGTTAAACTCCTCTTTTTCCTTGTGGATTTAGATCACTGTGTTAGTCATGAAATAGGTGCTGCTCTTCTCCATACATAATTATAAGTATTTGTTTCTGCTGTTTTCTGCATGTATAATTCTTACCCTCCAAGCTTGCTTTGTTCCCAGCTTGCTTTGTTCCCAGTTTGCTTTGTTCTTTGTGCTGTTCTTTGTGGAGGTTGCAGTTCTTTTTCTCCTTGTGAGAGTTTATATTTGTGAATGCAAATCCCCTTTCTTTTCTCAGGTTTTTGTTCTGAAACCAGTGATTATTCTTATCAAGTTCTTTGTCATTTATTTTTTTTTTTCTGTTGCAGTATCTTGTTATGCTTTTATATATACCACATACAGTCAGTATTAGCACATATGTCACTTCAGTGTGATTGTTATTAGCTTGATTTACAGTGGTAGCAAATGGTGAAGGAGTTATTGTAGTAATACCTCCGAGGAACATGTTTATGGATACTACTGTGTAAGGTACTGGATCAAATGTGTGTACATAGTTTACAGTATGTGCTCAAAACATAAGCTTTGAAATAATTTACTTCATAGTTTCTTCTCAAAGATGGATTCTCAATTCTAGGGATCACAGGTATTGTTTTGTGGGCTGAATAAGATTTAAAATGGGTTTTTCAGTTCTAGGTTTCCTAGAACTGAGTTTTGGTATCTATTTGCTGAGTGCTTCCCAGCAGTTTGATTTCTTGGCCTGCACAAAACTCCAAAAGAAAATAATGTCTGCCTAATTCACACCCACGAGGTGAAGGTTAGTTAACACTTGGATTACAGGAGAAGGAATAGAAATCCTGATGTTACTGCTACAGCCAGATTGCAAGCTGGCAGTTGGAGTACTGACCTTACCCAACAGCATTTTGTGTTCAAGTTAAACAAGGATTTTTTTTCCTTTTTTTTTTTTCCCCTTTTTCTTGGATTCTTATGCACAAATTCAGGAAGGTAGGTATGTATTTGCCAAAATGAAGTTTTATAAGCAATCAAGAAGGACAAAGGTGCACTTTTTTTTTTCCCCTGCCGTGATTTAAGGACCCTTTTTCACATGGCAAATAATTTAATTAATTTCAGCTAATCAGAATTATTATTGTCCTCATGTACAAAACATTTAACACTTGTCTGTTTTACTGTCAAATAAGTGGTCCTGGTATTTGGGTGTTTCATTTTAAGAAAAAAGAATTATAGAATGGTTTAGGAGTATTTCTTTTTTTGGGTTGAAAATGGCTGCCACTTCATCAAGTGAATGACCGTCTCTTTGAAACCATCTCTTTAAAGGATCAACAGTAGACAGAACTACCCCTCTGCAATGTACTATCCCAATCTGATTGATTGAATGCTTCATTTTTCCTAATCAGCTAGCACTTATTACCATAATCTTCATGAAAAAAGGACACTGACAACTTGCAGTGTTTCAGGGTGACTTGGGCAGTCAGAATGGATGCAGTTATTTCTTTTCAATGAAGTGCTGTGGACTTACCTACACATCAGTGCTTGAGCAGAAATTTTGGGAATACAGGGAAACTTGATGTATCCTGTTCTGGGACACCTGCAGAACACTGGGCTTTCCTGGGAAAGGGATAACAAGGAAACTGGCAGTGAAGTGTAAGAAATATGCTTCTAAGACTGGCCTGGATTGTTTCTGAAGGGTCAGTGGATCTCTTATTTTTGTAGTCTGAAGAAGACTCTTCTGCACCAAACTTTCTAAATGTTAAATACGAATCTGAGTTATGCTGACATCTGTCTCACAGGGATTAATTTTGTTTAGAACTGCCTTAGTATATTCATGTGTTTTGGGGCAAATACGGGTTGAAAGGATAGAGGGGGATTGATGAAAGAACAGGCAAAACGTGTTCCTATGTTGACTGCTTTTTCAGAAGAGACAGAGAAAAGTGACAGAGTAGAAGAAGATCAGTCCAGCATTTTCTTAGGAAAGTGAGTGAGCGTCTAGCCAGAAAAGTGATACAATGCAAGGGCTTCACATTGCTTTTGTTAGAGTTCCTTTATGGTCCATGATCAATTCTTTCATAGCTCATCCTTGCATGCCTGAAAGCAGATGTATTGATTGTGTGGTGATAGTGAGCTGTGCTATGCAGTATTATTCCTTCAAGGGATAAATACAGTAAATGTGACTGGGACTGCAATTGTGAGATTAAACCAGAATAAAACATCAAGAAATTGTAGTGGAGGACTCTTTAAATTCCTTCTTATTTAAGAGTGCTGATATCTTACCCTGCCTGCACCTCACCTCCCCACTGTGTTTATTGGGAAATCTGGGTTGAAAGAAGTGTTTGTTGTTTATAATAGCAAATCTCTAGAGCGGCTAGAAGTTGTTGCATTTGGCTGTAACCCAGCACTTCACAAAGAAAAGATCTTGTTACAAGTGCATTTGTTGGTGTTGTTTATAAATTAAATGGTAACACAGGTCCTTTGCAATAAAACATTGTTTTCTGTTTTGTTCCTTGCAGGCAGTGCTGATGAGCAACATCACAGTAAATGAACGATTGATCCAGAGTCTACAAGGTATGTTAATAATACCCTTCTGCACCTCTCATGGTGTTTTTTAAGCCCCATGTTAAGACCTGTTTTACTGGTGCCTTCTGAGAATGATGCCATTCTTCAGGTCATGGGTCTGTTTCAGGAATTCCAATGACTTAGATCCTGCATCTGCACAGTTGCAGTTCAGTCAAGTGACAGACTTGCCAGACCAATCTGTCTCACCTGTAGAGGGATTTATCCATATAGTGCTTTCTGTAGGACTCCTGACTCTTATGATATAATATGGAATAAAACTAGCTCCTGTGTGCATTGTTAAGGTACTTACTCTTTGTTTTACCTTATAATAGAATAATGGAATTGTTTTGGTTAGATAAGACCTTTGAGATCATTGAATCCAACCACTAACCCAGCACTCCCAAGTGCAACACTGAAGCACCTCATCTATGTATTTTTCAAATACCTTCAGGGATGGTGACTCCACCACCTCTTTGGGCAGCCTGTTACACTGCTTTACAACCTTTCTAGTGAAGAAGCTTTTCCTAATGTCCAACCTAAACCTCCCCTGGCACAACTTGAGTCCATTTCCTCTTGTCCTGTCACTTTTCACTTGGGAGAAGAGACAGCCTCCTTTCAGGTAGTTGTAGAGATCAGTAAGGCCTCCCCTGAGACTCCTTTTCTCCAGCCTAAACAACTCCAGTTCCCTCAGCCACTCCTCATAATATTTGTTCTTTAGACCTTTCACCAGCTTCGTTGCCCTTATCTGGATCTGCTCCAACACCTCAATGTCCTTATTGTAGTGAGGGGTACAAAAGTGAACACAGTATTTGAGATGAGGCCTTACCAGTGGTGGGACAATCACTGCCCTAGTGTTTCTGTTACAGGCCAGGATGCTGTTGGCCTTCTTGGCCAACACTTGCACCTGCTGGCTCATGTTCTGGAGGCACCCCCTTGTTTTTTTCCACCAAGTGGCTTCCCAGCCACTCTTCTCCAAATGTGTAGCGTTGCCTGGGGTTGTTGTGATCCAAATGCAGAACCTGGTACTTGGCCTTGTTGAGTCTCATACTATTGGCCTTGGCTCAACAATCCAGTGTTCATTTCCTTTTGCAGTGTATTCTTTCTTGTTTGGATCGTGCATTTTAGCACCAGAGTATTTCACAAACTCCTATATTAAATAAGACAACTTAGTCTAAATAAATTGTATTAATTTTGATGCTTCAAAATATTAGTAGCAATTTATTACTCAAGAATTCTAGAGAATGGTTCCTAAGTTCTGTACACAGGTAAACAGATTATGGTCCTGCTTTCTGGTGCCCTCACGCAGAGATTTCTGTCAGGGAGAAAACTATTAATCATAGATGCCTCTGTTTCTGAGGAGCATAACTATAAATTGCATATTATTCAGGGAAGCATTGCAAATTTGTCTTTAGATGGCTAGTAAATGAGAATGCCATTTCATACTATGTTCTAATTTAGTGTTTCATAAAGATTTCCTTGGGCTGAAACCTAGGGAGCAAAGGTTTGCAATCAAGTTAGAGCATTTGTTATAAAGGAGGTCACAAATCAATGTTACACCAGTTTTGTTAAAATACTAGGCCAAAAGGCTATTCGTACCCAATTCTGTGCATCTTTGATAAATAAATTTGACAATTATCTGTGCATTTGTCTACAAAATACAGTGCACATAAAAGATGGATGTAGTCGTCATGCTTGCTATAGATCTATAGTTTGAAACTTCTGTTGTAGTATGTATGTGTGTATATTTTTTAATATACATTTTACTCTTTTTTTTTTTTTTGTCAGAACACTTGAAAGAGTTACAGACAGAATATGGAAAGCTACAGTTGGATGTTTACAGGTTTCAGAAGAACCAGACTAACCTTCAGAAGAAGTTCTCATACGACCTGTAAGTATGTCGTTTCTAAAATAGGGCTTCTGAAGTTGCAAGTGACTTGGTTATAACCCAGAATGTTCTTGCGGTATCTATAACACTGTTAGTATATGTACATGTTTAAGGAGAAAATAACACCTGACGTCTTCTGAAATTGCTCACAGTTGATCTCCGAGAAGAGCATAGACCTTGTCATGCTTGGCATCACAGTATCCACATATGTCTGCACTTGTTGATGAGCTTTTCACTGCAGGAGGAGAAGGGTAGCAATATTTTCATTTAAGAGTGGGAGGAAAAGAGAAACACAAAAAAAAACAGAACTCTGAAGAATGAAAATATGGGAATGCTTGATGAGAAGTTGTATTTTGCTTTGCTGCCAGAGGTCTCAGAAAATTTCTAATACTGTTATGGTCAGAGTAATGTGTTCTTCATTACAGTTTATACTTAGTTATGGTTTTGTTGAGATTTCCCATTAAATTATAAGGCATGGATAACTGAACACAAGTGCTTATGAACACCTTACACTAAATACACATTTCTGGTATTTCTAGGAAATTTTTCTGGGTTCTTTCTGTTGAATGTTCTTATTCCCTCTGTCTGTCTTCACATCCTATTGCATCTTTTCTGTGGTGTATAGATAGAGAAAACCAACAGAATTTTCTGGTTCTCATATGTTCTCATAATGATTTTTTTCATTAAGAATATAAATGTTCTAGTGACAGTATTTTTTGAGGAGCCACTGTTAGAATTATGACTAAAAGCTGAACATGGCAGTCAAAGAACTTGAATTCTGCAGGCCAAACATGAAATGCCTTTTGGGTTTTTCTTTTTTTTGCTTATGAATTAAGCAAGGTATTAGTGCTTTGAGATGCTTATTGATTACCAGTTGGTTTTGTGTTGGTTTTTTTTAAGATGTTATTACTCATTTAATAATGATCACTCATATAATAATGATGAATACAGATGGATTGTATTAGTGGAGTTCTAATAATTTAGGTCTTCTAACAAAAGAGTAGAAGTAAGTTGGAGACGAACTTATACCAACCTTTTATTAAACCACACTGCACATACGTGTCTGTTATATTACTTTTTCCCTCTAAGTTTGTTGTATACTGTGGTTGTTAGTCACTGCCTCCTTGCTGTTTGATAGAGTCTTTACTCAAAGAAACTCAAATCTCCTGAACATCTGTTGAGAGTTCTTTGATAGTAGAGTATCTCTGCCAGTGTATTCATTGCATAGATGAGATAAAGAATAATACATGGATCTGTAGGCATATGTTATGTAATGTTCAGTAATGCTCTACATGAGAGATACATGGAGCACTGGATTGACACACACATGCAGGTAAGTGACAAGGCAAATACAGTGTGTCTCGTTTCTGAAAACAGGTTTATTGCTCATAACTAAAATGATATGAGCAATGTTAAATGTTTTCATGTGTAGCTCTGTTGAGGAAATCACTAACAGAGCATCCTTGCTTGAGGGAGTGTACTGTAAAGAATCCCTCTTTATTTAAAAGAAGAAGGTTGGATTCAGAGCATACAGCTCCAGGGTCAAGGCTGGCTCATGGTGAAGAGCTAAACAAATTACAGTGGTGAAGATGGGTTTGCTTGTGTCAGGGTAAATGTAGAGACAGGCACAATAATTCATTCAATGTGCTATCTGGTCTGCCTCTGGTTGGTCTTGAGGCAGACCAGATAGCACATTCTTCTCATTCCTGAAGTCCCTCCATGTAAGTCCATAAAAGCAGTTACCTCGGTCAGTGAGCTGCACTTTCTTCACTAGGTTGGTTCAATAACACTGAAGTGTTCATTTTATATTTCTGGATTTCTTTTGTAGCTATGCAAGTGAGGAGAACAAACTTTGTACTGAGATTTTCATGGCATGATTTATAGCCAAGGCATCGTGTAGTTTTCATACAGTTCTAGCAGGAGCATATATAAATATTTTTTTAGATGTTGCTTATCATGAATCTTCAGTACACAAAGTTGAAACATTAAAGTTCACTGTTGTAGTAATTTACTATTTTACACTGTATTCTGGGAGCTGTAGGAACATGCATCTAATTGCACATACAGTCCACTTTGCTGTTACTAAATGCTTACTTAATATTGTTATCTTTTTTCCTACTGAGTTGTCAAATGTAAGCACAGATAACAGATAATAATAATAATAATAAAAAGGAGTACATAGTTTTACAAGAGAACATTTTAGTAGAGTTTGGATGAAAGTTAACAGCTGCTTCATGTTTTCTCCAGGTCACAGTGCATCAATCAGATGAAAGAATTAAAAGAACAATGTGAAGAAAGGATAGATGAACTTACAAAAAAAGATAGTGATGTACTACAAATCAAAGAAAACAAAGACTTCTCAGAAGATTCAAAAAAAAATAGTCAGGTATAGTTTGGGTAATTTCTTAACAATATTTTTCTTTGTAATTCAGAAGTTTTCCACCTTTCTGCTATCTCCAACTAACATTACCCCATGTCATTAGGGTTTGCACTACTTTCCTACACATTAGTTAAATGTTTCTAATCTATTGGAAATGAAGTGATTCCAGAGGCAGAACAGGCAGAGGTCCTGCAGGAGGTTCCAAATGACTGTGTCTGAGACAGGCAGAATTTGGGAGGTGATGCTGGGAGTGATGTGGAGCCCATTCACAAATATTTACACTGCTGAGCTTCGGTTTGCATCTCCTTGTGACTTTGTTAAAGGACTTAATTGCTTTGTACAATGAAGATGTGTGTTAAAGATGAGGATAAATCGTGAATGACTAAATTTAGAGTAGCAGCAAACCTTAGTAGTGTAGTCCAAGTGTCTCTCAGGTCCATCAGCTATTAATTTTCACAGAAATCCTAATGTCAGTCTTTCACTGTGAGAATGAGGATCAAGTGTCTTAGCTCTTTGCCATTGGATATTCTAAGATAAGGCAGTCTTGCTGCATAGAGTGGCTATGTGCCAGATGACTTTTTCCTCAGGGGGTACAAAGGACTGGAAGAAATACTAAAAAAGGAAATGTTAGATTATCCTGTTGCCTTGGCATGTTAAAAAATAATAATAGTAAATTCATAGTAGTAAGTAAATAAAAAGACTGTCATCTGGAGGTGATACATTTGTTTGACACTTGTTTGACGTCACCTGGATGGAAAGCTGACTTGGGGAAGAACATACTAGAGAGGTGGACAACTTAATTTCTGGTGTGGCTTTAAACCAGGTTTTCTTTACAAGTACTTGCACCAGATGTTTTGGATTGTTTTATTGATTTGGGTTTTTTTTAGCTTGTTTTTCATTTTACATTTTGATTGGGGTTTTTTAATGTGCTGGTTTTTTTTGTTGTTGGGTTTTTTGGGGGTTTTTTTGGTTTTTTTTTTACTATTTCACAGAATCACAGATATTAGGGGTTGGAAGGGACCTAAAAGATCATCTAGTCCAACTCCCCTGCCTGAGCAGGATCGTCTAGACCAAGTCACACAGTAACAGATCCAGGCAGGTCTTAAGTATCTCCAGAGATGGAGACTCCACAACCTCCCTGGGCAGCCCGTTCCAGAGCTCTGTCACCCTCACTG
>JAOEGS010014204.1:0-20218 GCA_025447755.1 Corythornis vintsioides
ATATATATAAATATTTAAGAAAAGAAAAGAAATAAATCTCTTCCCGTCTGGTATATTAGGGGGTGGATTTTCTTCCCCGCTTAGACTAGAGCTCCTTGTGATTGGGAGAGGGTGAGTTTGAGTGGCTTGTGAACCCTCCGTCCAGCACCTTCCTTGTCCCCTCCCTGTCCCCATCCCTCGCTCTGGAGTAGGGGTGGTGGCAGGAGCTGGGTGCCCGCTGACTCCCCTGGGTGCTGCAGCCCCCAACCTCCCCCACCCGGCAGCAATAGCAGCAGTCACGTGATGTGTTGGGGTTGTTGTTTTAATTGAAATTGACTTTAATTTTCTTTTTAATTCTATTTTTTGTCTTGGTACCAAAGTCAAACACTGTAGCAAAGCCGCAGCTTCTTCTGGTCGGGACAAGGTGGGGGTCCCCCCCCCCCCCCCCCCCCCCCCCCCCCCCAGCCCCAAACCCCCCTCAACCCACCCACACACCATGGGGCTGGATGTGCCTCCTTCCATCCCATGGAGGGGTCCTGCACACAGCACCCCCCCCACCTTTTTATCTGGGGGGCAAAGACCCCTGGGGACAGCCGTGGGTGCAGAGGGGTAGGTGGGCTGTCCTTAGTGCAGCCCACTCCCCCCCCATAGCACCCATGGGTGCAGCAGGACACCCAGAGCCTGCTCCGGCTGGTGATGGGGGGTGTGGGGGCAGTCCCATAGGTGCACCCCAGCTTTGCCCCCTCCCACTCAGATGGGTGAGGGGGTGCAGGGTGAAAGGGGTGCTGGGTGAGGGGGTGCAGGGTGCTGGTTTGCACCCATTTCTGTCCTTCCCCCCCCACCTACTGCCCCCCAGGCTGGTTTCTCCGTGAGCTGTCTCTGTGTCTGTCTGTCCGTGCCAAGGGGCACCGAGCTGGGCGCCCGCACTAAGCTAAGAATGAAAAGTAAATACACACCCACCAAAAACAAAGCAAGCATCAAACAAAGCCACAAACAACAGAACAAAACAAACTCATTCTGTTTTAAATGAGGAAAAGAGAAAGGGAAAAAAAAAAAAGACAGAAAGGAAAAATGAAGGAAAAAAATGGAGGGAGAAAAGGAAAGCAAAGTGGAAGAAACAGGGGAGAAAAAAAGGAAAAATGAAAAATGGAACGGGGGAAAAAAAAGGAAAAAAGGAGAAAAAGGCAAAAGAAAAGGGAAAAAAGGGAAATGGAAAAAGGAGAAAAAAGAGAAAAAGGAAAAAGAAAGGAAAAAAAAGGAAAAAGGAAAAAGAAAAGGGAAAAAGGAAATAGGAAAAAGAAAAAGGAAAAAAGGCAAATGGAAAAAGGAGAAAAAAAGATAAAAAGGAAAAAGAAAGGAAAAATGGAAAAAAGGGAAAAAGGGAAAAAAGGGAAATAGGAAAAAGAAAAGGAAAAAAGAAAAAGAAAAAAGAAAAAAAGTTAAAAAAGAAAAAAGGAAAAAACAAAAAAAGAGGAAAAAATAAAAGAAAAAAAAAGGAAAATGTTGCAAAAATTATCAATTAAAAAAAAAAAAAGGCTAGAAACTCCTAATGATGAAACAGAAAGCGCTGCCTGCACCGTGCATGTGTCGAGGCTCCGCTGCATGCGCACCCCGCTTTACTCGTTGGATGTTGTTGAAAAAAGGCTACGACTCTGAAAAGGACATAAAAAAAAAAAAAGGAAAAAAAAAAAAGGAAAAGAAAAAAATGGACAAAAAAAAATAACCAAAAAAAAAAACCAAACCCAAACCACAATTCCTACTGCTCTTTAGAGGCTGTTCTGGGGTTTCTACGACGTCGTGTGTCTCTTCGCATGAATTTTTCTCGTGAACTGTTTTAAAAGAAAAATAGAATTGACCAAAAAAAATAACAATAATTAAAAAAAAGGTTATATATATATATTAAAAAAAAAAAAAAAAAGAAAAAATAAAAAGCCTTGCACAGGGCGGGGGAGGCGGGAGCCATGGGGAGGCTGTGGGGGGGGAGGGGGGAGGGAGCTGGCACCCCCCACCCCCGCCCTGTGCCCGTCGCTGTCCCTGTGTCGCTGTGGGTGCCATGGGTAGTTCTGTGCGCAACGTGACCATTGTAAACTCCGATGACAAAGGGTTGCTTTTTAAGTTAATTTATTTTTCCTTTATTACTTTTCTTTTCTATCAGAGTGTCCAGCTTTAATAAAATTACTTTTCTTTTTTTTTCCCCCTCTCTGGTACTTTTTTTTTTCCCCACTTATTTTTCCTGGGATACACCCCCCGAGCCCCCTAGCCCCTTCCCTCCATCCTCAGAGCCGGGATAAATCCAGAAATCTTCCTGGGTTACTCCAGCATCTGCAGTGTGTGCGTGTGGGGGGGTCCAACTCCTGAACCCCCCAACCTGGGGAAGCAATAAGAGCAGGAAACCACCTCCTTCAATAACCAGTTTATTTCCAATATATAGACTGGGGCTGGGTGGGGGGCAGCACCTGAAGCAGGGAGGGGAGGGTCAGGTTGGGGTTTTTTAGGTGGTTTTTTTGCAGTTTTGCATATTCTGGCTCCGTGGCCGACTCAGACAACACGCCAAGGGTGGGGGGAGCTGGGAGAGGGGGTAGTGGGGGCACATGCAGGAGGGTTTAAAAAGTCCCCACTGGTCCAGCACGTCCCCTGGTTAGGGTTGGCCTTTCAGATGAGCAAAACTTCTTAAAAAAATCCTTATAAATCCTCTGTCATATGTTACACACCCAGAGACGCTATTTACAAAGGGGGAGGGTGGGGAAAAGAATTAATTAAAAAATAAAAATAAAACAAACCCAACAACTTTACAGCAACTCTTAGGAGAACGACACGGAGAGACAGTGACTCGACTTCACAACACCACCTCCCCCCCAACCCCCCCTGGCAGCGGCCACCAAGCCCCTGGCACATGTGTGCCAGAACAGGGACACTGGGCACCCCCACCAGCCACAATCCCCAGCTACCTAAAGTGCTTCTGGCCTGGGGAAGGGCAGCAGGGCTGGGAAGGGGCCATACTGGGCCGTACTGGGCAGCTCATCAGTTACTGAGCTGCTGGCAGATTGTGGCCACGGGGTGCTGGGGATGGCAGTGCCACCCTGTGTCCCCACCATACCCCAGGGTGCCCCTTTTTGCCAGACCCTTCTGTCACCAAACCCCCAGCCCATGGGCAACCCCTCACCACCGAGACAAGGCCGGCACAGACCCTAGTGCCCGTGGCACCCCTAGCTCATTGTGCCCAGCTCAGGGCGCTGGCACCGATCCCCAGCACGGGGCAGGTCACGGGCCAGGGCGGCTGCGGCACCCAGGGAAGCGCCTGCACTTCACCCACAGGGGCCACCCCTGCCCGGGGTGGGGACAGTCCCTGTGAGCACCCCCCATCAGCCAAACCCTCCTGGCACTGCCTGGGGGACCGTGGGATGGGGCCAGGTTGGGGCACTGGACCCCACTGGTCCCCAAAGCAAAGGGGACGAGGTGGCTTTGTCCCACCACTGGCACGGGGGGTGACGGAGACTCGTTAAGAGCAGCTCGTCCAGAGCACAATTAAATACAAGGAAGGTGAATCCTTAAATTAAACTCCGGCTGGAAGGGGGGTCGGGAAGCTGTGGTGGGAGCATCTCGGGAGGTCAGAGACACTGGGGGAAGCGCAGGGGGGCCGGTGGGCCGGGGCTGCCCGGGGGGCTCTTGGTGCCCGTTCCCTCACCGGTAGCACCGCCGGGCTGTGCTGGGGGCCGAGCTTTGGTGGACTCCAGGCTGCTGAGCCCCGAGTCCTTGTCACGGCAGGGTCCTGGGGACATCTCCAGCCCCATGGGCTCCTTCCACTCGTTGAAGTTGAGGTCCTTGAGGCCACCGGGCACCACCACGGTGTGCCGGCGCCAGCTGCTCTTCTTGCGGCGGGTCTCGGGGGAGTGGGCTCGGCGCAGGCGGACCCCCATGTCATCGGCTGAGCCCCGCAGGCGCTGCCAGAGCTGCTCCCTCAGCAAAGGCCTCCCGGGGGGACCCCAACCCTGCTCCTCCTCGGTGGTGTCTCCTGCCAGCCGGGGCCGTCCCAGTTTCCTGCGGGCCAGCGTGTCGCACTGGATCAGGCGGTGGGAGTTGAAGGACGGGCGGCTGAGGGACACTTTGTCTTCATCCCCTGTCCGTCTGTCCGTCTGTCCCAGCCGGGGCCGGGCCCCCTCCCGGCTCTCCGTGTCCGTCTCCATGTGGCTGAGCTCGCTGCGCTCGTCGTCCGCCTCCTCCCCGCGGCTCCCGGCCACCGACTGCACCTCGGAGCACAGGCTGCGGTCCATGGTGGACAGGGTGGAGTATCCCGACACGATGGAGCGGGCGTCCGGTGCCAGCTCGGATCCAGCACCCCCGGGCTCTAGGGAGCTCTCCCGCTCCATCCCGGCTGGGCCGGGGGTTGCCAGCTGGGCAGCGGTGCCACGAGGAGCTTTGCCGGGTCCCAGCGGGGTGGCCACGGTCCCCTCGTCCTCCCGCTCCCGCCCCGGGGCGTCCCTGCGCTCCGAGTCGTCGTCGGTGCTGCTCCCGATGCTGCTCCCGACGCCTTCAGCCTCTCGCCTCTTCCTCCTCTTGCGGGCGGCGGCGGAGACGAAGGGGATGGCGAGGAGCTCCCGGTGCGGAGGGACCTTCCGCGACGGCCACGTGCCCTGCGAAACGGAGGCGCCGGGGTCAGCGATGGCAGTGCCACCCCACACTCCCTGCCCCAGACACTGTGGCCCTCCTGGGCACCTCCAGCCCAGGACCCTCTTACCTTTGGTTTGGCAGAGCCGCTGCGGGTCGAGCCTGGGGAGCAGAGGAGAGAGAGAGGAGGTTATGCCGGGCTCTGGGGCGGGGTGGGGGAGGTGGGTGCATGCCGGGGAGGGGTGGGTGGTCTGTGGATAGAGCTGGGGGGTGCTGCTCCATTCTCCCAAACTAGGATGGGGACATTCCAGGGCCATCAGAACAGCTTGTTCCTCCTGGCAAGGATGCCAGCACTGAACTGTTTATGTGCCAGGAGGTGCCAGTGGGGGGGGAGGGGGGAAAGGGGGTCTCAAGTGGTACACAGGGGACCCCAGTGCTACAGACCCCCAAGGTGAGGAGTGGGGATAAAAGGGGAGGGGGGGAGGGGGGCACACACAGGCACACACAGCTGGGAAACACAGCCGGGACACCAACACTCCCATGGCCATGGAGCAGGTTGGGGACTGGGGCTGGGCATGGCACTGCCACTGCCCTCACCACCAGGACAGGGCATTGGGAGCCAGCTCAGTACCACAACCAGCCTCGGAGCGGGTCTGGGATGGGCTGGGACAGGCCATGGGGCTGCCCCAGGTTCCCTGGAGGGTTAGGGGGCAGGTGGGGACACAGGGGTGACAAGCAGCCCTGGCCTCGCTGCCATGGTGTGAAGGACAAGACAACAGACACCCTCTCCCACCCTGCATGCCCCGGGATGGGGTTAGGAGCTGCTGACGACGAGAGAGGGGGAGGCAGAAAGGGGAGTGCTGACCCTCCCCGGGGCATTGGGATCCCCATATCCCAGTGTTTAACTGGGACAGTCCCAGGACACCCAGCCCTGCCAGGGGATGCCAACTGCACTCCCAGCATCCTCCCAGGCACTGGCTGATCATGTGGGACAAACTGGGTTCAAGGCTCCCCAGGGACCCTGGGGACAGTGGCCAGGAAGGACAGGGTCATCTTCCCTCCCACTGTCTCCCCCCTGCTCCCACTCTCTCGTGGTCACCCCAAGGAGTTAGTGCATGAGCAATGCACCCAGGATCAAACTGTACCCGCTCTAGCTCTCGAGGAGGTCCGCTGGAGGAGGAAGAGGAGGAGGAGGAGGAGGAGAAGGAGAAGGAGGAAGAGGACAGCACAGAGAAGTTCAAGGAAAGAACATAAGAAATCAGTCGAACATCAAAGTATCCCAGTGTCTGGGTTGGCAGCGTGGGCTGGCACAGGGGAGTGGGCATGGGTGGGGGTCCCATGGACTGCAAGGTTTGCAGAGAGACCAGGAGAGAGAAGGGCGTGGGAGAGGGTGGGGAGGGGGCTCTGCTGGCACCCCCAGGGGGGATGTCCCCACTTTCCAGTGAAGATGATGCTCGGACACCCCATTCCAGCACACAGGGGTTTGCCATGGCCATGGTGAGCCGGGCTGGTTGCCCACAACAGCACGAGCATGGCGGGGATGGAGTGACCAGGGGGCACCCTGGGGTGCCCCAGTGCCAGTGCCAGAGGGACCGGTGCCAAGGACGCCGTTCCTCACCTGCAGCATCGCCGGGCGCCGCGGTGCGGCCGATGTTGGGGAGCAGGTACTCGATGTTGGGCACAGACTGAGCCTCCTTCTCATCCACGGGGGTCTACAAGGGGATGGGGTACAGCGGTCAGGCGGCTGCTGATGGCACCCCAGCTCCCAACCTGGGCTCTGTGCCCACCCTGCCCCATGGTGAGACCCACCCTGGGGTGAGGGCCGGACTCACCTTCTCACCCTTGTCCTCCTTGTCGCTGAAGAACCAGTCTGACTGTGGGAGGAGATGGGAGAGGGGTTACTGACCAGGGAGGAGGTCCCCTGGGGTGTGACTCAGCCCCCCCATTCCAGCCATGACACTGGCTGCCCAGCAATGCCACTCACATGCTGGATGAGGGTCTCCACGATCTTGTATCTGTCGGGCATGTGTGTCACCATGTCAGTCATGTTGTCCTCGGACGTCCGCACCAGCGTGGGGCCGAACACCAGCGCCAGGTTTCGGGGCTCCATCTGCAACCGGAGCTGGAGTCAGTGCCCAGTGCCTACCCGTGGCCACCCCCTGCAACTCCACCAGGCACCGCCTCCCTTCCCACCCCACTACGAGCTGCAGCTCAGCCTAAGCTGAGGGGGTCCTGGAGGTGGGGCAGGGGTCTGGGGGAGACTGCCAGGGCTGGGTGGGCAGTACCTTGTTCTTCTCTGAGTGGTCAGCAATGGTCTTCAGGTGACCCACCAGGAACTTGAGTGTCTCGTAGTAGTGACCTGGCAGGTCCCGGATCTGCGGGGAAGCACCAGGTCACCTCTCTGCTCACCACCCCTGACAACACCAGCATCTACTCTATATTGCAGAGCTGTGCCTCCCAAGCCCAGCCCCATCTCCCTACCAGCTTCCGCAGTGTCCTCATCCTCTCACTGGCATCCTCGATCCGGTTGGCCTCGATGAAGTCATTGTACTTATCTGAAAGCAGAACATGGGGGGAGGTCAGAGCTGGGTGGAGGGGAGAGGGAAGACCCTGGAGCTGGGTGCTGGTGGGTACCAGGCAACAGGGCACAGAAGAGCAAGAAGGGTCCCCCTCCCTGCCAAGTCCCAAGGGCCAGCCCTTGCCTGTCCCCACCGTCCTGTAGCAGGGTCTGAGGACCTGTCCCCAAGGTGGTACGGGCTCTGAGGCTGCTGGTCAGCCTGGTATCAACCATGGGCACGTGGCCATCAGTGACCACTCTGGGGGTCCCAGTGGCACCAGGGTTAGTGCCCAGCTGGGGCACAGTGACTCACCATCAGTGAAGAGGGGCTCGGGCAGCTTTCGGAAGAAGGATTTCAACAGGCTGCTGATGACGTTCAGATCCTGCCACCGCTGTGGGGGGGAGAAGAGGCTGCTAAGAGGGACCACTCCAGGCAAACCCAAGTGCCAGCAGGAGAAAAACCCTCCCACCCCAAAAAAAAATAAAAGAAAAAACCCTGGGGGATTCCCAGGCCACCAATGCTGAGGGGGACATCAGCTAGCACCACCCTGGCTGTGGGGACAGCAGGACACTGTCCCCACCCTGCACCTGGCAGGGAAAGCTCTGTGCTGCTGAGGCAATGTGGCAAGAGGCAAGGGGCAAAAAGTGTCCCCAAGTTGTCACCTACACCGCTGCCACCGACCACTAGGCGGCCCTGGCGCTCTAGGGAAGGTCGAGGGGATGGGGATGGAGATGGGGATGGAGCTGTGGACCAGGGCAACAGCCCCAAGAGCATCCCAGAGGGCTGGAGACAAGGATGGGGTCAGGGATGAGGACAGGGACACGCACCTCGTCCTGCAGGTTGATCTCGGTGGCTCCCTTGTTGAGCTGCTCCTGCAGGCTGGACACCACCGCGTTGTTGCCGGGCACGCGGTAGATGCCCATGTACTCCAGCCCTCGGTCCTCCACCACCTTGCAGCAAGCTTCCACGATCAGGGGGACGTTCTGCGGGGACAAGGATTGGGGTGATGGAGGTGCCAGGGCCACGTGGGGTTCCCCAAGGGCTGGCACTGCCCATGTGGCCGTACCTTGTTGTCCGGGGCAGGCTGACAATCCTCCAGCCTCACACCAAAGGCCCGGGGAGTGGATTTCTTGTTCTTCTTCATGATGTTGATGCCCCAAGGGGCTTTTTGGGAGCTGCTCTCATCTGGGGAGAAAAACCCACAGGATCACTTGCTAACGAACTGGGATCAATGAGAAGAGCTTCGCTGCTGCCCTGTGGGGACAGGACATGACAGCAGCCTGAGGGTGAGACCCTCTCCCTGCCAAGCCCCCGGGGCACCATGGGGATGGGACCCACCTTTTGTGACGGCTGCATCCTGCCTGGGGGACCGGGGAGCGCTGGTTCCCGTCTGCTTCAGGAACTCAGCTCGGATCCCCAGCCCACGAGAGGAGCCCTTGGGCGAGGAATCGGGCTTGGCGCCCGCAGGGCTGCAGGGAGAGCAGGGAGCTCAGGCTGGGCACAGTCAGGGGCACCAGTCCAGTGCAAAACCTCCCCAAAAATGCCAGCATCGATCCCTGGCTGCCCAGCCTTTGATCCATGCCCACGGGGCTGCACCCCACACTGGGTTAACGGGAATCCCTGAGGAGCACTGAGCCACTTTAACCCACTGCTTGGTGCCAGTTTGGCTGAACCAGCCCCCACCAGCACCCCAAGTGAAGCTGGGTGCAACCAGCACCTCCAGCACTTCCCCGTCAAGGGAGTCACCAGCTCTGTTCCATCACTTTAAACTGAAAGTGAGTAAAGGTCTCGGGGGTCCCGGTGCCCACCACTCCCCAGGTCCATACCTCACTTTCCGGTAGTCATTTAACTTCTTGTTGATAAGCGCTTGGCTGGCAAAACCAGGGTCCTGGGGAGGCAGAGAGAAGAGGGGAAGGGAAAGCTTGAGCAGCACATCCACCAGAGGCCCCGGGCAAGTCCACGCTCTGCCGGGAACCACACAGGACCAGACAGACCAGGCAAGGGCAGAATCAAGCCCCCACTGTCCAAAACAGCCAGTGCCCACCTGGCACTCACTGCCCCGCTGCAGCCTCTGATGCTCCTCGCCGCGGAGCAGCTCACAGCTGGGCACATCCCTCCACGGCATGCACACCTCTGCTTGTGCCAGGCACACCCGCTGTACCACACAGCGTCCAAAGACCGGGCCATATGCATCTCCACCGTGTCTCCAAAGACACGCACCCATCCCTGCGGGACGCTGCCTGGTGGCACCGCAGCCCTGGCAGGTGCCCAGATGGCTCCACGTGCTCCGACTCAGCAAAACCTTCCCTGTGCCAGTGCCACTGGCCCTACCAAGCCCTGTGCACACCGTGCCACGGGCAACCAGAGACCACTCCGAGCTCAACGCACCCTCCAGGGCCGGAGCTTGCAACAAACACACTGATCACTGCAACCAACCGAGGCCATCACGGGAACACGGCGCACATGCCAGCCCAGCGCCTGCACATCCAGCCCCACAGCTCCTCCACTCGGAGCCCGCCGCTCAAGACCCATCTCCAATCCATCTCAGGCCCAAGCACTGCCCACGGAGGGCTCGGCCATGACCCTGTGGCAGCACCGCACAGGCACCGTGCCCAGCGCAGGCAGGGATCTCCTCCACCAGACCTCTCTCTCCGCCGACCGAGACGCAACAGAGCCGCTCACTCTCCTCTCCCGAGGCCGCCGGCGGATCCGGTGCCGACCCTGCCTGAAGCGCGGCGCTGGCGCAGGGAGAGCCACATCACCTCCGCCAAGCACCCCGGAGGAGCCGCGCTTTCCTCGGGCGCCGCAGCTCCCCCCACCCCACCCCGTGCGCCCCTGGGTGCACGGCACGGGACCGGCGATCCCCACGCTTGGCCGGCCGTGGCCTTAGGGAAGCAGCACAAGGCAAAGAGCCGGAGAGAGCCGAGGCGGTTAGCGCCGGGAGAGCCAGAGGCAGCCGGGAGCCCCATGTGGCTCTCACCTCGCCCTCGGCCTTGCTGTTCTCCCTGATGACTTTGATCCAGGCCAGCATGTCTTCCCGATCCTCTGCCTGAAAGAGATATTCACAGAAGTCAGCGGTCGTCAGGCGGAAGACGTGCTTCCTCTTGGTCTCGCTGTAGGAGATGTCCACCAGGCACGCTCGGATGCTGATCGGCGGCTCCTCCTCACCTGGGGCCGGGGCGCAGGTCACCGCCTCCCGCCTGTCCTTGCACAGGTACAGCGAGTGAGTGCGCAGCACGGCGAAGACGCGCTTCCACTGCCGGATGCCTCCACCGACCTTCTGCGGGGGTTGGGGGGGGGAACACACGGGGATCCTCAGGGATGCTCGCGGCGGGGAACGTCCCCACACCTTCGGCATCGCCGGCGAGCGCCTACCTTCCCCTTTTTGGTGAGGATCTGCTTGCAGTGGAGCCAGCCCTCCTTCCTCACGGCGCTGAACGGGACGTCCGAGAGGTCGGAGGTTGAGTGCCTTTTGGAGCGGGCGTCTTCGGACGTGCCGAGGCTGTCCAGAGACTGCGGCAGGGGATCAGAGGGCACCATTAGGGCAATGCCATCTTAAGACCAAAGGATGGTTTGGGTGGGAAGGGAGCTTTCAAGGTCATCCAGGCCAACCCCCTCACAGGGAGCAGGGGCATCTGCAGCTAGCGCAGGGTGCTCAGAGCCCCATCCAACCTCCTCTGGGATGGTGCCAGGGATGGGGCAGTGACCACCTCCCTGGACAGGCTGGGCCAGGTTTTCACCACCCTCAGCAGAAAAAATTCCTTCCTCCTCTCCAGTCTAAATCTCCCTCTTGTAGTTGGAACCATCACCCCTTGTCCTGTCCCAACAGGTCCTACTCAAAACCCTGTCACCATCTTTCCTCATCTTTCTGACACTCCCTGCTCCACCAGCACCACAGCCAGACAGAGCAACCCTGGGCTACCCTACAGAGGTACCCAGGTCAGGGCAGCACCCCAGGACCCCCACCCCTCACCACCACCCCCCCAAACACTCACCCCATCGGTGAAGAAGCTCCTCAGCATGCGGAGGCTGGGGACCCGGCTGGGCATCCTCCTGGGGGGGAGAGCAGCCCCCGTGAGTGGGACAGTGAAGGGGGGACTGGAGCCACGTGCTGGTGGGACTGGGAAGAGGGGTCAGGGCAGGGGGTCCAACCTTACCTTAGGATCTTCCCCTCATCCCGAAATGTGTTCAGACCATCGTCGCAGGACTTGGAGCGCTCGGTGGTGATGGCCAGGAGGTAGGACGAGCGGCGGCCGGCTTTGATGCTGCCTGCCAGGGGGAGGAGGGCAAAACACATGCTGCTGAGCCCAGTGGGCATGGGAAGGGTGGCAGGGAGGCTGCTCCGCCCTGTCCTGCTGCCCCCCATTCAGAGCCACCCCCTTTCCCAGCACTTACTGCAGTCTTGGGAGTAGTGTCGGCTCAGGGCGAAGGCAAAGGTGGGTGAGGAGGGGCTGGTGGCAACGGCGGGCGCTGAGTTCATGGCACTGGAGACCACCGAGGAGGCCGGGATGTGCTTGGCCTTCAGGTCGATGCTGGGGCTGGTGGGTTCATCTGCAAGAGGGGTGGGCAGCATTGCAAGGGGAGGTTGGGGCAACACAGGGTGGGGAAGCCCCTGCTGGGACACCCCTACAGCTTCTGGGCAGTGCTAGGTTTGCAGGTACCCAGGCTGGGCTGCCCAGTCCCCCAAAACACACAGAACCTGCTAAATCCCCTCCCAAAGGCAGTGCCCCCCAAGCCCAGACTCACCAATGAAGGGGATGGATGCCAGCGAGTCCTCGGGGGCTGCCAAGGGAGCCACACGCCGGCCTTGCCGCTCGGCTACCGGCCTCTCCCCTCTGCCGCTGCCCCCCGTTTGGGGGTCGCAAACGTCCGTCTCCTTCACCCCCTCGGGGAAGACAAAGTTCATCTGCCGCAGGGGCACTGGCATCTTCCGGCCCGTGGGCGGCTTCTGCCTCAAAACCACCTCTTCCCTCCGCTCCTCTGGCTGCTCGGGCACCCAGCTGCTCTCCGGCCGTTGCTCCCTGGGTGCGGTGGGGACCGGCGAGGGCCCGGCGAGTGGTGGCACGGAGGGCACCACCCTCTCCGGGAGCGAGGCGGCGGGTCGCTGCAGGATGCTGAAGGTGGGCAGCCCACCGAAAGCCGGGTCACGGAAGGAGAGGGCGTGCAGCAGCCCAGTGCGGCGCTGGAAGGATGGGCTGTAGCTCCGGTAGCCGATGTATCCCGAGTCATCCGCGCTCTGCAGGTTGGGCTGCGACGGGTGCTTCTGCACTGGCACCGGCTCCCGCGAGGAGGAGGAGGAGGAGGAGGAAGGGGCAAAGGAGCTGGGTGGAATGGGCTGCCCGATGACGATGGAGGCGGCGGCGGCGGCGGCAGCAGCCCGGCAAACCCTCTCGGGAGTCCAGGCGGAGCGGTCGAGGTGCGCGGAGAGCAAGGCGCTGGGCTCCAGAGCCTCCATGGAGCGGCCATACCGGCCCAGGTAGTGGTCGGAGCGGGCGCGGGGAGCCCACCCTTCCCGGGAGGGCTGCAGGAGGGTGTCGTGCGAGGCGCTGTGGGGCCAGCCCCGGTGGGCAGTGGCCGAGCCCCCCAGGCGGTCCTGGGAGACGCTGCGGTAGCGGGGTGGCATGGCGTGCCGGCGCTCCTCTGAGGCGCTCCGCCGCGGCTCCTGGCTGCAGAACCAGCGGGACAGAGCCTGCTGGCATTCCTGCCGCCCTGGCACCCGCTGGGTGCCCATCATCTCCCGGCTGGGTCGCCCGGCCCCTGTCGACCCCCCAACACCCTCCTTGAAGCCGCAGTGAGTCCGGTGTTCCGGGACGTGCTTGGGGACCCCGTAGCAGGGGGTGCTGGGTGAGATGCCGTAACGCTCGGGCACAGAGGACGCGACGTTGCCGGGGCAGCCGGTGCGGGAGAAGGAGCCGGGGTGCCCGTGGGGTACGGTGGGGCGCGGGGGAAGCCCCCCGGGCTGCGGCTCATCGGGGCGGTGTGCGGGGCTGCCACCTGATTCACTCCGGGGACTGGCAAGAGCGGCCGCAGCGAGCGGGGACGAGGGGCCGGTGGCAGCGGGGCGGTGGCCGCGGGCATCTGGTGACTGGCCTGGGGCTGGGGGCTCGGTGCCCCGTGCCTGGAAGGGGTATGTCTTCCGTGGGTAGCAGATGGGAGGGGGCTCAGGGATGCTCTGTGCCCCACCAGAGTACGGCTCATTGCCCTTCAGGTAGGCATCCTGAGAATATGCCTGTGGGGGAACAGGGAGAGAGGTCAGGGTTGGGGGGTGGGCCAGAGCCACAAATCACCCTGTTCCCATCACCGCAGGGATTGCTGAATCCCAGCACCATGCTGGTTGGAAGGGACCCCAGGAGATCCCACCCCCTGGATCCAGCTCCCCTGGCACCGAGCAAACGCCGCTGCCACCACCAGCCCTCTGCCCTCCCCTCCTTGCCTTCCTAAAATACCCCGGCGCGGCTGCCGGCCCCACTGCCCCGTCTCACTTTTCACAGGCGTCCCTGACTCTCCTCAGAGCCCAGGGCAGGCACAGGTCTGAGTGAGACCCCTGCTCCTTGCAGGGCTGTCAGACCCCCCCCCCAGCTCAGTGGCCCAGGTCCCCCAGGTTGGGACCAAGCAGCAGTGCCACCCAGCAGCCAAGCCTGGGGCTGGTGCCAGCAGCTTTGGCAGCAGCACCACTGTGAGAGCCAAGCACCGAGTGAAGTCCTACACACTCAGCTCAGGCCACCACTGTCCCCAGAATCCTATTCACCAGCAGCAGAGCTGCTTTGGAAGCGCTGGAACCAGCCCAGTCTCTGGCACCTGCCCTGCAAACTCACCAGTTGGAGGATGTCCTCATCCTTGGGCATGATGGAGAGCTCCAGCACATTGTCACTGTGGGGAGAGGGGACACAGGGGTCAGTCCCTGCCTGTCCCCAACGAGGCCAATCCCCCATGAGGTAACATCCCCACTCCCACACCATGGTCACAGAACTGCCTGTCCCTGGGGCCCTGCAGCATCACCTAAGTGACCCATGGCTCCTGCCAGCCCTGGGGATACCCAGGGGGACAGTGCTTGCTGCAGTGTGTCCCATCCACAGCATCTCCCCAGCTTCACCTATCCCTGTGCTCACCCCAGCTCACCTGTTCTGGATCAGGGCAATGACCTGTGAGTAGGTTTTCCCAATGATGCTCTCCCCATTCACCTTCACCAGCCGGTCACCTTCAGAGTCAGGAGAGAAGACAGTGTCACCAGGAGTCACTGGGGAGGTGGTGGTATTTGGCTGTCCACACCACCACTCATAGCAGGATTTGAACACGGCTAGGGCTTTTGGAAGGGGCAGAGCCAGGTCCCATGTGGCAAAGGGAGCTGTGGGGACCCCAAATCCAGCATAACCCATGGGGACAATGAGCATTCCAGGGCAGGGACAAGAAAGCAGAGCACAGCACCAGGGAATAGAGAGAAAAAAGCCCTGGAAGAGGAGGCAGAGCATCCTGGCTTCTGTCAACATCAGTGTGGCCAGCAGAAATGGGGCAAGTTTCACCCCCCTGTACTGGGGGCACTGGGGAGGCCACATCTTGAATCCTGGGGTCAGTTTGGGGCCCCTCCCTCCCAGCAGGACATTGAGGGGGTGGAGCATGGCCAGGGAAAGAGCCAGGTGGGACTGGGCTCTGCTCCCAAGGACCAAGAGGAAACAGCCCCAAGTTGCTGCAGGAGAGGCTGAGGTTGGACACTGGGGCACCTCCCAGCTCCGAGACCCTGCCAGCCCTGCCACCCCTTGTGCCCCCCAGTGCTCACCAGTGCGGAGCCCAGCCTGGTGCGCCGGCCCGTCCTCCCGCACGCTCTTCACAAAGATGGTGTCCATGGGCTCCAGGCGGCTCCGCGGGGGACCTGCTCCCAGGGGACACAGTGTCAAGGACCCATCCCACAGCAAGCAGCGTACTCAGCCCCTGGTGGCACCCTCCTCGCCTCCCCAAGCCTACGCGTGGCACGGATTCCGCCCTGGGCAAACACCAGCAGTCAGGGCACCCCCTTGGCACCCCCGGCCAGTGCAGCAAGAAAGGGCAGAGGGGGGACAGGCAGCAGCAGAACTCCAGAAAGAGCCACCAAATGCCCTGAGGAGCAGCCAGGGCAAGGCCAGCATCCCCCCCGAGGGGCACCGGGTGCCAGGTCTGGGCACCGCTGCCCGCGGCTCCTCGTCACGCCGCCAGCGCGCAGATCTGTTCCGACGCCTTCGCTTTCGCTCACGTCACCGGCAGCCTCCGGCAGGAGAAAGAGGCCGTGTCCCTGTCCCTAAACACCCTGCACTCAGCCACGCCACTGCCCCCTCCCCTCCCCACCTCGGGGACAAGAAACCCTTGGGCACGAGGGCTGGGGAACTTCCCAAGGGCTTTGGGGACACCAAGGTGTCCCTCGCTCCAAGTGCCACCGCGCTGCCACCCAAGCACCGCCTCACTCCGCTGCCAGCCTGGCTTCAGGGAAGCAGAGGAGGTGGATGGTGCCCCCCAGGCCGTGACACCCATTGCGACCAGTGACACTCGTGTGCCCCACACTGTGCCCAGCGAAGTAACTCCTGTGTGGGGGGTCACCCCAGTAGCTCAGTGCCAGTGCTCACCTGCTCGGTTCCCATTCTCCTCCTCCTGCCAAAAGAAAAGAAAAACATTTAACTGGTGTCTAGGCTGGGGTGACCAAAGCAGGGGGACCAAGAAGGGACCACAGGGGTGCTAGCCCCACAAAGCCCCCTGCAGGACCAATGTGTCCCTCTGCCCTCCGCCGCCCCCGGCTAATATTACCTCCTGACACCGAACCTGGCCGGGCCACCCACAAAATGCCACCAGCAGGCAGGGAGTGGGACCTGCTGGAGCCCCCCAGACACAGCTGCTGAGGAACAGGCTGGTTTTGGGGTGGGGGAGCTGTAAGGGACCCAGCCAGCCCTGTGGTGGCACCTCACCCTTCTCCTGGGCCACCAAGAGAGTCCGAGCTCCTGTAATGGGGTTGCAGGGGTGGGACAGAGGTACTCAGTGCCACTCATGTCACTGCAGAGCCCAGGCTGAGGGTCCTGGGGGCAGAGACCCCCGAGAAGGGGACGCTTTGTGCAGACATCCTCGGGGGGACAGTGGCTGCCAGCGGGGCTATTATTTAGCTCTGAAATTACTTGGCGAGGGGAACTTGTCACCAAGGTGGGGAGGAGGGGGGATCTCTGTGGCCTCCTGCCTCATGGGACAGGCTGCCAGGGCTGTGGGGGACATCACAGGGGGTGGTTGAGGGGTCCCAGCCATGAGTCTGGCTCTGGGCAAGAGGCTTCACCAGCCACAGCTCCCTCCTCAGCTGGGGGACAGCCCAAGGCAGGCAGGTCCCTTTGGGTGCTGGGAAAGGACCGGTCTCCATCCCAGTGTGATGTGGGGACATTCCCATTGAGGAGGAGGAGGGGGCTGAAGGCCTCTCTCTGCAGAATTAGGGAAGGAAAAGCCCCATGCCACAGCCTCAGCACCACCCGGGTACCAAGTGGCAGGAATGTGGGGCCACCAAAGGCCCCCGAGGGCACAGCCCCGCCCTTCTTCCTGCCCCTCCTCACCCCACGGCACCCCAGAGCCCTTCCCGGCCCCCGGGGCATCCCGGCGGCCCCACTCCCAGGGCTGGGCGGTGTCGAGGCACCGAGGGCTCTGCCGTCACCCTCCCAGCTGAGTCAACCCCACCGAAACTCAGCCCCCGGACCTGGCCACCCGCCGGCACCCGCGGGTGCTGAGCCAGCCGCGCCGCACCCCGCCCCGGGAGCGCCGGCTTCGGCTCCGCCAGGTGCCTGGAGCTATTCCCAACCTCCTTCCAAGAGCATCTCCACCTCCCGGCGCTGATCTGGCTCCTTCCCACGCAGCCCCGGCAGAGCTCAGCCCCCGGTGCCCAGCACCGCGGGGCAGGATCAGTTCCTTGTTCTTGGTTTAGGAGGTGGGTGGAGAGGTGGAAGCGCTGGGTGGGTTTGGAGCAGGTTTGGGCTGACCCCGTGATGAAAGATGCTGGAGATGGGTCAGATCCACGTTCCCGGTGCAGGAGGGAAGGATTTAGGGAAGGAAACTCGGAAGCCTGGGAAAAGCCCTGCGACAGAGGATGCTGAGTGGGGACTCCAGAGTTGCTTCTCCCCACCCTGTGACTCACATCCCACGGCAGTTCCCTGCCTGCAGGGAGGAGACAGCGAGGACCAGGCCATGGGGCAGGCAGAGCCGTGGGGCTGTGGGCGGCTGCAAAGCTCTGGGGGTGATGGCAGCATCCAGATCTGCCCACCCTAGAGCAAGAAAAGGGCTGCGATGGACCACGTGGCTCACAGATGCATGAAGCTTCCACGGCAGAAAATGGGGCAAGTGGGGGATTTGAAAGCCCAGGGGCTTGCAGCTGGCACGATCCAAGAGCTGGCTCATCTCCTTTGGGTGCAGAGATCCACACTGGAAGTTGCTGGATGGATTCTCAGGGTCCCTCCATCCCAGGGTGCTGCCTGCACCAGGGTTTATTGATGGCTCAGAGGGCACTGGAGGAGATGGCCGAGCTGGGAGTTGGTTTCCAACAAAACACACCACCTGGGAAGGATCCAGGCTGCACCTCAGCCAAGATGTGATCGTGGCCACGGGATCCTGGAGCAGATCCAGCCCAAACCTCCTGCTGACAGCCAGGAATTAGGAGCCAAAAATCTTCTTTGCTAGAGGTGGTGAGCACCAGGGGGACAGGGTTTGTGCCCCTTGAGCTGCCAGCACTTCTCAGCTGCCCAGGGGGATGAGCTGATGCTGGTCAGAGAAAGAGGAGGAGGAAGGTTGTGATGAAGGCCTCAGATAGGATCCTCTGAACTGCTGCTCCCAGGCTCAGCTCTGTGTGGTTTGCTTCGGGCAGCCCTGAGCACCTCCCTGGTTCTGGGGGCTCAGAAACACCTTTTCCTGCCATTCCCAGGGATGCTGGAGCTGTGGTTCGGAGCTGAGGGATCCTTCCCTTTCCCACAGATGGCCACGTTCCCCACCAAAGGACTCTGGGACATCTCTGGAGGCTCCACTTCTCACTCAGAACACATCTCCCAGCAGCTCCGTGGGTTTCTCCATCCCGGGGCCACCCATGGGTGCAGGCAGCACAACAAGGCGGGCGATGGATGGTCCATTCCATGGTTCCCCAGACTCCCTCTGCCCACTTCCAGCCCATACACAAGCATCCCACACCCACAGCACCTCAAAACTCCACTCCCCCACCCTCCCCTCCAAGTCCCTGCCCTACCTTGGTGGTGGAATGAACCGCCGACTCCGGGGGGTAGACGATGAAGTGGCGAAGGGTGAATCCAAACCCCCCCTGCGAGCTCTTCCGCAGCACCACCGTCTTCGGGCCCACCCAGGGGAAGGTCCCCTCCGGGGGCACGTTGGCATTTGGGGACACCCCATCTCTCCGGCCCGGTGTTGGCTGTGGGGACAAGAAGATTTCACTTCTCAGAGGGGTGACACAAGCCTGTTGGCACTCCCCCCAACCTCCTCAAAGCCCCATGCAAGGGGCTAAGATCTGCCCACAAAGCTGCTCCATGCTCAGAAACCCCCCTCCCTGCTCCACAGCAGCAAATTCCAGCCCCCACAAACCATCCCACCAGCACCCCCGGGGACTCCTCGGATGGGACCTTTTGGGAGAAAACACACGGAACGGAAATGAAAAGAAAAAGGCAGGGGGTGGGGGTGGTGGAAATGAACTGTGCCTGGGGGATCTGGATAGGACCCAAGGAAGCAGAGGGGCAGGAGGAGAGCTGGGGGTGGCCGGGGGAGCCAGGGACAAAAGGTCCCCTTCCGATGACGCCACGGTAATAACCTCGGGCAAGCCGGAAAGAGCTGCTGGGGAGGCAGCTGGATGAGTGATGCTTCCCGAGGTGGGGCAGGGAGCTGGGCTCTGGAAAGGGGACACTGCCTGGAGCAGCTGGTGGGGCCGAGAGGGACACGGTCCCATCCTGCACCCCCCCAGCACCAGTGTTGGGATGGGTACCGGAGCAGCCGTGGGCATCTCGCCTGGCACCAGGGCAGGGAGCTTGGGGAGCCAGAGCCTGGACACCTTGGCTGAGCTCAGAAGGGTTGAGCACAGCCCAGGTGAGGGATGTTGCTGCTCTGTGTGGCTGCACATCTGGCTGCTGCTGCCTCATCATCGAGGGTCCTGCCCGATGCCCCAGCAGCACTGAATGCCACTGCACCTGGAGAAAACAGGGAGCAGGGTGGGAAGGGACCCACTGGGGTCCTGCCCAAGCGCCGGTGTCTTCCCCGCTGGAGTCGGCCCATCCCGGGGCGAGGGTGTTAAAATTCAGGCGCTGTCTGGGTTGAAGAGGGATGGGTTGATGGGGAGAGGGGAGGGGAGAGGGGCACACAAAGGGATGAGGCACAAAAAAGCCTTTGTCTGCCCCAGCCTGTGCTGAGTTTGGCCTTTTCGGCGCCGGTGGGGAAATCTGAGGGCAGGTCAGTGAGGCTCAAGGCTGCACCCCCTTGGTGCACGTCCTCCATGGGGGTCCAGGTGGGATTGGGGTATCCTGTCCCCCCAACAGGGTCCCTGTGGTGAGGACACTGCTCTGGAACTACAGCCCTCCTTGGTGTGACACCACTGGGCACAGGGCAAACCCTGGGAGGGGGCTTTCAGTTCCTCACAGAGCCCCCCCAGAGTATAAAAAGAATCACAACGCTCCCAACTTTCCCACGGCAGAGCCAGAAACCCCCCCCCCAACAGCACCAACTGAGGCAACGAGGAGCAAAACTCCTCACCAATCCCCCAACCCTTCCCTGGACCCCACACCCCCCAACCAGGGATGTAAAACCAGATGGAATAACGGGTGCTCCCGCTCCTGGGGACACCCTCCCCCCACCCATCCCTTCACCCCCCCCCGGGGGGGGACCAGGAGCACCCCGCCACCGGCGCCTGGCCCCATCTGCGCCCTCCATTGTGTCGGCTGCCGGCTCGTTGGATTATTTTTAAGCTGACAGCTGAATGTGCCCTGCTGATTTTAACCGGTGCAGACAAGCCTCCGAGAGGGTAGGATTGGTGGTGACACTGACCCGCAGGGATGGGGACGTGTGCCCGTGTCAACGGGCACGCCGGAGCCGTGGCCACGGCA
>JAOEGS010014206.1:15201-40879 GCA_025447755.1 Corythornis vintsioides
AGAAGAAAATTTTATTCTAGTAAACACTTCTGGTATTTCCTATTTCTGTTTTCTATTCTTGTTTAGTTTTTATTCTTTAAAATTTTGAAAACTTGACCAAACAGAAAGAAACAGCCATACATAGGTGTTTTACAACATAGGTGACCAACCTATCACCTACAAATCAAATGTAGCCAGCTATATAAATTCACTCAAGTGCGTATTCTCTGATGCTTTCCTTTCCAGGATTGTCTCAAATATCAGCAAGAAATAAGTTGAGAGCTCTGCATTTTATTCTTATGGCCTGCCCTTTTTTGAAGAACCCCTTCTCCTATCACAAAGCTCAGGCACACAATTCTTATATAATTAAAATCTCATTCCAGATGATGAGAAACAAGACCTGTGGTACAAACTCAGGTGTTACCTGAGATTTAGTAACTTCATTATAACTGAAAGACTGGACAGTGTGAGCTGGAGAATAAAATAACAAACATAAATCAGTATTAACATAATGTATATATATTAACATAATGCAGCATAAGAACCCATATCTGTAGAAACAGTAAAGGTAATTCATGGTATTTGAGTCAGAACCTTAGATTTTTTTTTAAATTTTCATACATTAAAGGGTGAACAATATACAGTTGTCAACCAAATGTCAACCAAACTGTGTCTACAAAACTTGAATGATCAATGGCTTGCTTTACAAGGAGAAAATAGTAGGTTAATATAGTAAAATTCAGCAACAGCAGCCAGTGTTTTATTTAATGAGCTATTTTATTCTGTAAGTAGCCACAAGTTTTTGTTCCTTCAATATACTATTTTATTTCACGCGATGGCCAGACAAGTGCTCTCCCACCTGTGTAGCTCCCTCCTTACTTGCTTTTGTCACTTCATTGGTGCTCTCTTGCTCTTGCATGTTCTCTCGATGATCACTCTTAATGCACTCTGATTCTGTACCACCCCTCCCTGCACCTCTTGCTCTCTCACTTGCATCTCTACATTGTTTCTTTGAGATTAATCTGTAAGATTTCTCTTATGTCTCATTGTACTGTTTTTAAATCTATTGTATACACCTGTTGTTTTGTATAAATGTCTTTTAACTTCTCTAAAACCATGTATTTAATTTCAGACACTGGCACTGTTGGACCAATTTAAATCAAAGTTAACTCAGGCAATTGAAGAAACTCCTGAAAATGAGGTTTGTGAAGCTGAAGCAGATAATGATGAAGGATGGTGAGTTTTTTGGATTTTCATTTCTGTATTTAGTGCTGGAAGTCCTATTGCACTAACACAGTCTGTTAATATAAACATAGGAGAAACCCCAATGTGAAGACAGCTTCTGCAGTGGAAGTCAGCTAAAACACACTGGTTTAGAATACTTGAAAATAAGACAGGAAAGTAGAAGAGTGTTTGCTTTGTGTAGCTGTAAGTCCTACTAAAACTCTATATTTGGGTTGATAAGTATTTTAAAGATTGATGGATGAGATGAAGATGGACTGATAAATTTTCTGAAGTGTAGTGTGACCCTCAGGAAGCAGGGTAGCACTGGAATTGATAAGGCACTGCAGAAATTATGACCTTAACACCTCCCAGTCAAGGAAGCATCTTGTACCATACAGTCTCATGTTCATCTTCCATTTAAAGAACCCACCTTATGTACAGATGGTGATAAATATCAAAATGATTTGAAGGGCAATCCTGAAGACATAAAGTGACTAGGGAAAAACAAAACAAACAAACAAACAAAACCACACACAACAAAGCAGGCCTTTAAAAAAGGCTGTCTCTGCTTACAGTGTTTTCCTTAGTTGTATGCATATGCCATCACGATAGCAAAACTACTACTAAACTTGCAACTTTAACAAAGTTCTTGACAAATGTTTTAAGACAACCAGTATTTCTCTAACAATATTTCTCTATCTTAGATTATTAGGTGAAAATATGTCAAGTGTACCCTCATAATATTCCTAAAAACTCCCTTCTTGGAAGAGGGAAACCAGTAGGATACCTGTCTTCCCCAAAGTCTCCAAACTAGTACTAGTAAGTAGGCCTGAAGCAAAATTATTTACAATAAGGAGAAAATCTAAAATGCACAAACATGTAACCTTTTCTTCATAGAAAATAAATTATGTAACTAAATGTGATTAAAGCATCTTGCATCTGTTGTTAGAGGACTTGTACAAAACTATGATAGCCATCTTACTGAAATAGGTTTTCTTCAATGAGGAGACAGCACTGGCAGGAAATGGAGACTCTCTTATATCTCATTTTTATTGTCATTCTACGACTGAAAAAGATGTGCATACGGGAGTCAGAAATGACGCCATAAAAAAAAAAAAAAAGAAAAAAAAAGACTATGAGGGAAGATAATATATGGAAGAATGTTTTTTTATATCAACTCACATTTTTTATTCCACATGCTGATAAGTGAAATTCTTCAACTGTCTGTAAGTTACACATCATCTTGCTTCAAGCTGTATTATAAAAATGTTTATTTATACTTATATATTGAATAAGAATATCTTAAGCCTATTTGAATATACGTTGCAAAAAATAAATGCAGGTTAGGTTTCTGAAGTGCAAGTTATCTTTCTACTTTTATTGTTAATTCCATTATCTGGAAATGATGCAGTTTTTTTGCTTATATTCTTTGGCTATTTTAACAGATAAATCAAAACACAAATGTTTTGGCTTTGCATTTGTTTTCAAAATAGAGGAAAATAATTTCCTAAATCTTTCCTCATTCAGGATAACTCATATTACTAACTTGCAGTTACTTTTTCTCTTGTCACAATCTATTTGGTTCATTCTCAAAACCATGTAGTCTTCTTTCATTAGGTCTTTTCCTATTTCAGACTCTTTGAGGATGAGGAATATCATACATAGTAAGTTTTGAGTCCTTAGATTTCACTGATACTTTGAGATCCTTCTGAGCTATGTGTTTCTAAGTTCTCTAATATAGAATAGACTATTTCAGTTGGAAGGGACCCACAACAATAATCTAGTTCAACTGCCTGACCACTTCATGACTGAACAAAAGTTAGATCATGTTATTCAGGGCATTGTCCAAGTGCATCTTGAACACTGACAGTCTTGAGGCATCAGTTACCGCTGCAGGAGAGACAGTCTTATTTTCCAAGACTATACTTGTAAACTAAATAAATTGCAAAGTGTACATTTTACACACATACACTATAAGCACATACAACATCAACAAAACAATGAAGCCTTGTAAGGGATATTAATGACTGTTAGAATTGGTTGAAAAGGAAAATTTTATATTCTGTGATAAAAGTTTATATTTTCAGTGTATTTGTTGTATTGAAATATTTGAAATAATTATAGTGAGTTTACATTTTTAAATTATTTCTTAATTGCAATTTTCTTCTCAAAAGACAGCAAGTCTATTTTATTTGATTTTTATTAAATATAATTATTGTATGCCATTTGCATGGAAGATAAGCACAAATTATGTGATTCCTCCAGGCCAGTTTGTAAGTTGTGGTTGCTGTTTTTATAGGAAATGAAAGCCTGCCAGTATGCTTTACTGTCAGGGTGTGTTATCTGAGGTAAAATGATTGCCTCTAAGACATTTTTATGTGTCCACATGAGTGGCCACACATTGAGGTATAATTTTCATTTTCTGTCAAAATAGGAACCATTACCAATTTGTTATGTTTTCTTTTATTTGGCAAACTTCTCGCTACATATTTGGCTAAGCTGCTGTATTGGCATGGAGCATAGCAGACGTTTGGGCACTTTTCAGCAGCATTCTACTTTTTATGCATCAAAAAAAAAAAAGAAGAAACATGACTCTATTGTAAACAGTGTGTATGGTGTTTGATAATTATTACCAGATTTTACTGTATAAGAAGGCATCTGAGAAAGTGTTGTGAAGACAGCTAAAGAGAAATACACAATACTGTTTTAACATGAAATACCAGAATCTTCACTGAAATGTTCAATTGTGAACTCTACTATGCGAGAATGATTATATGTATCTGTCTGCAACAACCAAAATCCAATGTCCCCTACAGAATTCATAAGTATCAAAATGAACATGGAACATACTGCCAGAATGGGTACTCACCTAACAATGAAAATGTGTGCAAACAAGTAGACAGAAACATTTTTACAGCATCTGGGTACCTCAGGAAGATACTCTTGATTCTAGTTCTTCCAGGTGCAAGCATTACTGTCCTTGTGGTTCCATATTGAGAACTGTGCACTCTAATCCCTGGATGAAGGGGAGCCTCATAGAGGGATGTATCTCCACTGGTCAATGAAGACTGGGTTAAGGACCAGTTTTACAAATTGAATATTCATAGGTCCATGAGCCCTGATGAGATGTACCCAAGAGTGCTGAGTGAACTGGCTGATGTTGTCACCCTACCACTCTCCATCACTTTTGCAAAATCATGGCAAACAGGAGAGATGCCAGAGGACTGGAGGAAAGCCAAAGTCTTAAAAAAGGCCAAGAAAGAGGTTCCAGAAAGCTATAGACCAGTCATCCTCACCTCCATCCCTGTAAAAACAATGGAGCGGCTCATTCTGGAGGTCATCTCTAGGTACATGGTTTTCAGAAGTAGTGAGCATGGATTTACCAAGGGGAAGTCATGCTTGACTAATCTGATAGCCTTCTATGATTGTGTGACTGAATGGATAGAAGAAAGGAGATCAGTGGCTGCAGTCTCTCTTTACCTTAGCAAGGCTTTTGACACTGTCTCCCATAACATCCTTGTGAGCAAGCTCAGGAAGTGTGAGATGGAAGAGCAGATAGTAAGATGGATTAAAAACTGACTGGACAATAGAGTCCAAAGAGTGGTGGTCAATGGTACCAAGTCCAGCTGGAGAGCTGTAACTAGTGGAGTCCCCCCAGGGATCAGTGTTCGGTCTGGTCTGTTCAACATCTTTATCAATGACAATGATGATGGAACAGTGTCTGCTCAGCAAGTTAATGACAACACGAAGCTGGGAGGTTTGGCTGATCCACTTGAGGGCTGTGCGGCTATTCAGCAAGACTTGGACAGACTGGAGAGCTGGGCACAGAAGAACTTAGTGAGTTTTAACAAGGATAAGTGCAGAGTCTTTTAACAAGGGCAAGTGCAGAGTCCTGCATCTGGGAAGGAATTATAACACCAGTACAGGCTGGGAGGTGATCTGCTGGAGGGCAGCACCATGCAGAAGGACCTGGGAGTCCTGATGGACAACAAGCTCTCCATGAGACAGCAGTGTGCCCTGGTGGCCATGAAGGCAAATGGTATCCTGGAGTCCTTTAGGTGGAGTGTGTCCAGCAGATCCAGGGAGGTTCTGCTCCCCCTCTACTCTGACCTGGTGAGACCTCACCTGGAATATTGTATCCAGTTCTGACCCCCCCAGCTCCAGAGGGACAAGGATCTGCTCAAGAGAGTCCAACAGAGGGCTACAAGGATGATTAAGGGAGTGAAACACATGTCTTATGAGGAAAGTCTGAGACACCTGGGGCTCAGTCTGGAGAAGACTGAGAGGGGATTTAATGTTTATAAATATATGAGTGCTGAGTGTCAGGAGGAGGGCAGCAGCCTCTTCTCACTTGTGCTGTATGATAGGACAAGGTGAAATGGATGGAAGCTGGAGCAAAGGAATTTCCCTCTCAACATGAGGAGGAACTTCTTTACTGTAAGGGTCACAGAGCACTGGAACGGAAAAATTCATCCATTGTACCTTTTGAATCACATATTATTTTTTACACTATGACTCCTGTTTGCCAAAATCATATCAATTCTAAATACTCCAATAAACTTTTAAAACACTTCTTCATATTATACCTATGTTCTGTAATTATATTATTCTCCATTAAAGTCATAAGTGAAAGTGAACTAGTCAAGCTTTTCAACTTGACATTAAACTGTGGCTCTCTACTCTTAAAAAAAGAGAGCTCTCCAGCTGAATTTTTACCAGCCTTACATCCTTATGAAACATAATAAATACGTAGCTACACTTTTTCAAATGGAATATTGGTCTTTGTGGAAGGAACAGATTCTACGTGTTGAAAATCCACCTGTCACATTCTTAACCAAAATTCTGGACTGTCTTCCACACTTCCTTCTCTCTGATCTTGGAAGACAAGCAGAGACCTACTGAAACTGCTAGATTTACTGACATAATGAAGTATTTATTTTCCTATAAGAAATTTTATTATACCACCAATTTTTGAGCTGATGGAATTTCCTGCAGAAAAGAACCCACCGTTTTCATTCTTCAGAGCTCACCTAGTTACCAGGTTAACTTACCATATTTCTGTGAAGAGTCTGCATTGTTTGTGCATTCTCACAGATAAAATACACAAGAAGGTTTATGAACCAATTCTGATATAATTCCTGAAAGCTTAATTGTTGAGATCATGTAACCCAAAACTCAAAAGGAGTAGTGCTCCATTCCATTAAAAAAGCAAATACATAGTACACTAATCTAATCAAGTTTACAGTAGCTTATAAAACCTAGAAGACACAACACAAAGTCATGGTGATTTTTTTTCATGGATTGCTGGAACAAGAATGCCCATCTGTCCACTTCTAAACTAAGTTGTTACTTGAAGTACGTGGTAACTAATAGGCAGCAAATACTAGAATAGCACCAGAAAATATTGATATAAGACCATTATGTTGAGGCAGTATTCTGTTCTTGCTTGAAAACTTTTTCATGGTGATAATCTGAGTCCTGGAAGTATGGTTTAACACTACTCTGCCTTCTCAATTTGACATTGATGGAAGATTCCTAATTCAATCTGCTGGACATTTGATATTCAGTGTAAAAACTGGAATATTAACATGTGAAAGCTGGTTCTTACCAGACAAACATGATTAAGATAAGTAAATTTAAATTATTGTTGTCACTAGGGGTGCAGACAAAGTTTGTATCATCCTCAGTAGAGGAGTTTGATCTATTATTAATTCTACAATCCACAGAAAGGGCTACAAGTAGTGTCCCTGTTGATTTTAGAGTCAGTGTTACAGTGAAGCCCAGTAATTTTTCCTTCATTCTGTACCCAGCTGTAAGTTTAGTATTTCTTTTTCTGGATTCAGATCTCATCTCTGGCCTCTATCTGCTTTCAGTAAAGCACTCCACAGCCATTTAGAATTTGACTACATAGTTCATTTAATTAATAGCATGTGATGCCAGTGCTTCAAAACTGACTAACTGCAGTGTTTTTTGAGTGAAATGTAAGATTCTGGATGTGAACTGCAAAGTTTCTTAATCTTTAAAAGAGATCAACTTTTTCCTTCCCCATGGAATGCTGTCATAGCTGTAACTAAGTGACAAATGTAAATGAGACGATCACTTAAGTATTTTTGGGAGGATGTCTAGACTCTGAAACTTGCTCTTTCTTTTTATAATAACATAAATCCCTTCAGCTTTCAGATATACTGTGGGACAAGAAGTAAAATGGGAATTTGGAATGAGATTATGATTTTTCTCATGGTGTTTCAGATTAAAATTCTTATGGTTAGTTACCTTTCTTGAGTCTGAGCTATTCTAAATGTTGGATAAGTTAAGGGATAGGAAAAATAGGTATTTTTAAAAATCAAAGTAAGTCAATGTCTGAAAATACCATTCAGTCTTCATAGTCAAAAATGGTTCTTGTGAAAATTATGTGAGACTAAAGGTCTTCTATCTTAAACAAAAAGTCATTTCAGATCTTAGTTAATAGATTGTTTCATGTGCATGTTCTGTAATTACTAATGTTGCTGGTCATTTTAGTTATTTGTGACAAACATCATTTAAGATGACGAGGATTCAAAATAATTCAAAAGGAAATTTAATGGCACTGTTCACTTAAATAGACTTTAAAATCTTGTGGCTTTGAGAAGGCTTTAAAACATATCTTCTTCATGGTCACAAAATACTATTTTGATTTCACAATGATGCTTTAAGATCTGATCACTTGGTTACAGAAAAAAAAGTGGTTCTGGTTTTATTCATTTATTACTTCTGTGGACAAAAACCTCACTTAGTTTATTGCTAACCTTTTGAAGTTCATCCTGGTTTATGTATGTCAAATTCTGTAATCTGTTCCCAGTTACGAATTTTAACTTAAATTTAACACTGAGGCCAATTAAATATTGTGACAATATTGGATGCTAATGCTAAGGTGTTTCTGCTAGGCCATTCATTGCAATTGGACTGTATATTATTTACTTAATAAAGACGGTTATGTTTTACTGCAGAACAAAGAAGAACTCAGTATATTCAATGAAGGTGTTCTCTATCCAGCATCAGTATTTATGTCTTTATCTTCTTTAAAAAAAGTTATTGTTGATAATACAAGGAGAACTTATGTAAGAAAAATTTGCCTTGATTTCAGCAAGAAAACTGGTGCAATTAGGAGTGGGAACACACAGTATTTCACAGTATTGTGCTCCCAGTAAAAGGTTTTGTACCTAGGAGAGAGAGATTCAGATCTATAAAAAAGTATCAACGTACCACCCTTTCAATGTATATTACAGAAAATAGGCTATAATTGGTTTGGGTTTGGTTATTTTTGAAAGAACAGTTTCAGAATCAGGAAAATGTTGAAGTTAGCCAGACTTGTTTTATATGGGAAGATTTCATTTATAGTAAGAATGAAATTAGGATGAACACTGTTCATATCTGCTCCACATACATTTGGTAATGTCCTCCACATTTGCTCTACATTTTATTTCCAGAATTTCCTATTTAATACAGCATCTGCTGGAAAACTTTGAATAGTGAAAATCTTCTGGATAAACACCTAAAAGTATTGGTTATATGTCTTTCATAAACCTACCTTAAGACATATTTTTCTAAAATTCGCTCTCTTTCTTTGTTACACCTCAGACTGAGGAATATGAAATATGGCTTCCTCAAAAATAACACCAGTCTGTGCAAATTCAGATGCAGAAGCTTTACTGTGACAAACGCAGTAAGCTCCTGAAAACTAAGCAGCAGTCTTTTTCACATGCCGATGCTAACTTGTGGAATGAAAGAAAAAGTGCTGCTGTAAATTATGCCAGTGAGGCACAAAGATGGATTAAAGCCATATTTGCTCCCCTCCTCCCATCCAGACGTGAGCCAACGTTCCTCCACTAGTCTGGAAAAACTTGCTCTATATTAGGTCTCTCCTGCTAAGGCCATTGATTTACTCAACTACATTTTTTAAAAGTTGACAAAATACTTAACTTGATTGTTACAAAGGATAAATGAATGCCAGAGGTCTGTATTAGAAACACATTGGAAATAGGGATTTCTTCTCAGTTTGGCAATAACAACAACAACCAAAAAAACCCCAACAACAACAGGGTTTGTTTGGGGTTTTATTATTGCTACTAACATTTAAAAGAAGGAAAAAAAAATAACCCTTCTGCTGCACATCTTTTCTTTCTCCAATTTTCTCTCCACCATCACCCCTCTACTGCTAGAATATGGTCAAACCTTGATATGTCAATGGTAGCTGCTAGCCCACTGCTCCAGTCAGTAATTGTATATTAATAAATTGTTCTTCTCCTGAAGTTGTGTATTTATTGCTTCAAGCTGTTCAGCTTGTCTGAGAAACTCAGAGCATTTGGTTGGGTTTTTTGTTTGTTTATTTTTTGTTCATTCCTCCATGTCTAAGTTTATTTGGACTAGGCATCTGGGCCTGGAATCTACTACTGTTTTGAGTTAAATTCAGAGATGATCCATGCTTTGCTCAAGGGATATCTTGTATTACATTTACTGTCTGGAAATCTTACTTTTTATTTAATGCCAGCAAGCCTTGTGAAGAACAAAGAAAGAGTCTTTAAAATCTTTAATAGCCCAGCTTAACCTTCTTGTATATTTACACACCTTTTCAAGCACCCCAACTTAATCTCATTCATTGACATGTTTAAACAGTAAGGATTTAGACATAGTCAGAATGCGGAGAGGGAGAGACAAAAAAGAAGGAAGGGTGTCCAGAGAATGTTGAATGTTATGAAAATCTAAGTATTTTTGTGATAGAAATGCTTTTCTCTCCCTTCGCTCCAACTCTGTGCTTTGCCTGGTTGTCTGTGTTAACTTTGGGAGGTGTTTCTCTGACTTCTAGACTGTCAGATACTGTACAAGCTATTTCCGGAGACAGCGTGCTACACTGGGTGGATCATTGGTTTATTCCAGTATGGTGCTTCCTATGTCTTTATAGTAAATGCTGTGTAAAGTTTTTCTGCACTGGTACCTTGTCTGGAACAACATCTGGAATTTGCATTATAGTCTTCCATACCAGTCTACTCTACCAGAAGCAGTTGTCTATTTAAAGCATGCAGCTTCTTTCATCAAACTACTTATTTTTGTGAAGGAGACAAGGGTATAGTGTAAATCTAGTCTGTATGAATTGTTACTGAAGAGATGTGATATCAAAATAGGATAACTAGGGTTTTTTTCTAGAAAAATATTTATTGTTTAAAATCATAAGTCATTACATTTTTATATATTTTGAATTCTGTTACTATAAGAATTAATCTTATTTTCCCCCAGTGATTTCATTACCTTTTTAACTGGATGAGCTTTTTCATAGTAAAGTTGAATTGCCATTTCTCTTGGAATGTTACATTTTGGGTTTAAAACTGAGCATAGAACTCATGTTCTTAAGAAGTTAAACTAATTTCTTTATCCTCCAGTACTTACAATACAATTTCAAACGGCTAGTCAAAATTAACAGAAATGTACTGTCTGACGTTGTATAATATTTTTAAAACATACTTTTATCAGTTTTCCATGCTTAGAACTGGGGAGATTTTTACTCTTTGGAAGAGCAACAATAATATATATAATATGTTAACATAACAGTATGTTAACTCCATTGTTAACATCTGTATGCTGAAATATTGTAGAAAGATGGAAAGTACTACTTTTGAGTCTTGCAAATATGAAATTATCTTCAGGAGATTTCTTGGGGATATGGATCTTTATAGAAATAGTGAAATTTTAAATTTCAGTCTAAAATCTGTGCTTCCTACCCTATTCACCTGTGAAATTGACGCAATATGGCAAATATCTGTATTTATAGCAATTTTGTCATTACTCCCCTAAGGATTCCTTTGTGTTAGAAACTTCTACGGAGTAACTATTCAGGATAGACCTGAATAGCAAATCTTTTTTCTCTCTTTAAATAGCTAGTTAGTATTGAAAATTATATGGTCTTATAAAAGCACCAAAAAAAATGAGGGACAAGTGGCCCAATTATTTAGGAAAGGAGATGGGGAAAGGAGAACAAAGGAATGTGGAATGATGAAAACGGGACATGTAACAAGAGGAAAATCTCTTAGTGGCAACAATCTGTAACCACAGTGGCAGAAACCTGTAGACACAGATTATTTATAGGAAGCATTATAAGATTCGTTAAAATTAAATCAGACTGTTTTGAGACTGTCTATAGCAGTTCTTATTTCTGTAAGAATCAGAACCTACTGCTAGGACTTGGGGAAAAAAAATATTTTTCTTTTCATGATCTTTTAGAGAAACCTGGATTACAGAACTCTTGTATGAAAAGAGAGATGATACATTATCTCTTAAAAGAAAAAGCTGAATGCTGAGATGGGGCAGACAAACCAGGAAACTTACCCGCAAGAATTATGTGGCACAATGCAGTTAGTGATGGTTGCAGGTTTTGTTAGAGACATAAATATATTCTCTCTCTTCTATTGCTTAGAATTTACAAAATTATTCATAAAACTTTTGGACACTCTTGGTGGTGTCAGCCTTAGCCAAGGAGCTTGTTTTGGTTGTAGCAGGTCAATTCTGAAGAAAGGTGGGAACAAGATGAAATGTTATGATGCATTTCCTCCTTCAAAATTCCAATTGTTTTATTATTTCAATGTTATCATTGTCATGCTTATACTCTTGTTCTCTAGCCTTTATTCACATTCTTTTTTTCTTATTTTCAATTGTCATTTGGCATTTTTCTTCATTTTATTTACATATTGGTTAGTAGTTTTTGTTTCTTGTTCATACCTTTTTTTTAGTCTTTCCCTTACTCAATAGATTTTTTCTTTTCAGTCTCTCATCTGTTTATCAGTGTTTCTCAACTGTCTCTCCTCTTCCTGTGCCACTTGCTACTCTGCTGGAAGTGAAAAAAGTGCCAGTGAGTTCATTCTTCCAGAACAGCCAAAATGAGAGATCTCATTTTCTTTGATCTGTGGATTCACCTGTCTGTTTTCTTGTCTGTTCACATCTTTCTATCCACAGTCTATGTATCATGAGGGTGATGGGAGGAAAGTGTTATAATGTTTCCTGTGTTAATGCTTATAGTTTAACATAAAGATTTACAATATATGAAGGAAAATTAGTGGCAAATAGAACAGAAGGTAAGGAAAGCTGTAGTGTTTGAGTACCTCATATTATTTTTCTTTTAAATATATAGTGCATTAGTGATAATTGAGGAAAGTAGGTAGCATATTGCTTGTAAGCAATGTTGAAGCCAGGAAATAAATGTTAATACTAGTAGTTATGGTCCATATTGAGAGATCAGCCAATACAATGCAAGAAGCAGCATTGAATTTATTGAAACACATACTTACTCCTGCTTTGTTAATTTTAAGCATCCTGATGGAGATAACCAATAACTTTCATTAAAAGTATTAATTGTTTGCAAATATCTGATACTGTAAAATCTGTAGTGAAGTCATTAGTTGCTTAATTCATTTTCTCTGCATAGAAGTAATACGTAATTATTGCTGATGTTCTGAGCACCAATTTAGATGTACTGTCTGTAAGCAGTACATTTTTTGTAACATACAGTTCTGCATCTGGAAAGAGAAAAGATGTGTGTAACTTTTTCTTGGTGCCTCTTAAGTCAGAGAAACACAGGATATGCCACCAGCTACCATGTCTTATGAAGGCACCTCCCAGTGAATCCTGTTAAAACTGCTTAAGAAGTTACTGCATCTTCCAGGAGCTACTACCCTCACTACAGAGTTGGCAGAACATAACTTTTGTTAACATCTCTTCATGATGTACTACATAGCTCAGCTATTAAAAATTATGATTTAGGTGACTGTAAATAATGTCCCAGGCTTTCCACTGAAGTGGCAGATGCACCACAGGACATGCTGTATAGAGTCAGTTGTGCAAGGAAGTTTGAATTGGCAGCAGGTAAATTGATAATGGCAAACAGCTGTGTCAAGTTTGATAAGCAAGTGTGGAATTAAGCAATACAGTTTTGGACTGTCATTCAATTAGTGTAAAAATCACTAATGAAGAGCTTTTGTACATGGATATCATGTATATTTTGTACATGTACATGAAGGGAGGTAAATAGGAAGGCTAAGGCCTCGTTGGAACTCAATCTTGCAAGGAAGGTCAAGGATAACAAAAAGGGCTTCTTCAAATATATACCAGGAAAAGCTAAGGTTAGAGGCAATGTAGGCCCTCTACTGAATGAGACAGGTGTCCTGGTGACAGAGGACACAAAGAAGGTAGAGTTACTAAATGCCTTCTTTGTCTCTCTCTCTCTTTACTGCTGGAGACTGTCCTTAGGAGCCCCTGACACCTGAGACACCAGAGGATAGCATGACAAAGGAGGCTTCCCTGGTGGATGAGGACTGGGTTAAAGAACAGTTGAGTCATCTGGACATCCATAAATCCAAGGGTCCTGATGGCATGCACCCACAGGTGCTGAGGGAGCTGACACAAGTCACTGCCAGACCACTCTCCACCATCTTCAGTAAGTCATGGCAGACAGGAGAGGTGCCTGGGGACTGGAGGAGGGCAAACATCACTCCGGTCTTCAAAAGGGGTAAGAAGGAGGACCAAGGCAACTATAGACCGGTCAGCCTCAACCTTCTTCCCTGGAAAGATAATGGAGCAACTTAGCCTTGGCACTATCCTTAGGCATATCAAGGACAAGGAGGTCATTATGAGCAGTCAGTATGGTTTTACCAAGGGGAGGTCATGTTTGACCAATCTAATAGCCTTTGATGAGGACATAACCAGGTCAATAGAGAATGGTAGAGCAGTGGATATGGTTTATCTTGATTTCAGTAAGGCATTTGACACTGTCTCCCACATCATCCTTCTGGCTAAACTGGATGATCAGGTAGTGAGGTGGATTGGGAACTGGTTGAAGGAAACAAGCCAGAGGGTTGTGGTCAGTGGGATGGAGACTAGTTGAAGGCCTGTAACTAGTGATGTCCTACAGCAGTCGGTGCTGGGACCAGTTCTGTTCAACATATTCATCAATGACCTGGATGAGGGCACAGAGTGCACTGTCAGCAAGTTTGCTGATGACACCAAACTGGGTGGAATGGCTCACACACCAGAAGGCTGTGCTGCCATCCAGTGATACTTGAACAGGCTGGAAGGTTGGGCAGGAAGAAATTAAATTTAACAAGGACAAGAGTAGAGTCTTGCACCTGGGAAAGAACAACCCTGTTGGAAGGCAGTGAAGGAGAAAAGAATTAAAAGGAGTGTGGCTAGTAGGTGGAGAGAGGTTCTCCTGCCCCACTGCCCTGGTAAAGCCGCATCTGGAGTACTGTGTACAGTTCTGGGCCTCCCAGTTCAAGAGGGACATAGAATTCCTTGAGAGTCCAGCCCAGAGACACAAAGATGATAAAGGGAGTGGAGCGTCTTTCTTACGAGGAAAGGCTGAGGGAGCTGGGGCTCTTTAACTTGGAGGAGATTGAGGGGTGACCTCATCAGTGTTTATAAATATATAAAGGATGAGTGCCAGGAGAATGGAGCCAGGCTCTTCTTGGTGATGCCCATGACAGGATAAGGGGTAATGGGTGGAATCTGAGGCATAGGCAGTTTCATGAAAACATGAGGAGGAATTTTTTCACAGTGAGGGTGACAGAGAACTGGAACAGGCTGCCCAAGAAGTTGTGGAGTCTCCCCCTCTGGAGACATTCAGAACCCACCTGGACGTGTTCCTGTGTGATCTGGTCTAGGTGATCCTGCTCTGGCAGGGGGGTTGGACTAGATGATCTTTCTAGGTCCCTTCCAGCCCCTGACATTCTGTGATTCTATTATTAGAGCTTCATCACTAGTACAAAAGCATAGTACTTCCTTGTTCTTGCTGATATTGAAAATGCTTCAGTTCACTGACTGCTGCTTTGGTTTCTCCTGAAGGGCACATCTATAAAGGCCAAAGCTGTTGTGATACCAGACTTGTGTTTATGCTGCACTTAACATGACTGCCACCTGTCAGCACCTGACATATGGTTCAGATCCAGTGCATGGCTCACACATCTCAAAATGTGAGGGATTTCTGTATATCATATCTTTTCTTACAAGTACCATCTCACTAGAATAGTTCAAAAGAACAAGATCTGTCTCGTGAATAATACTGGTAGAGTCTGCTTGAGAGCACTGTGTAGGTGGGGTTCATTCTTCGATGCATAGTTGGCAAATATCATGTTGCCTATGCTGGACTATTAGACACATAGCTTAATCCTACTTTAATAGTTCTTGAATGCTTTCTGGTGTTTCTTTTAAGCTTCAGTTGCAGCCAACATTCTCCCATTTGTTACCTAGAAAGTAATCAAACTGATCACCAAGGTAACATATTAGTTACCACAGTTTAGGGACATAATAGGAGCTGCTGTGCTAGTAACTTGTAAAGAAACAGGTTTTTTTGCTGACTGTTGCAAAAATAGTTATCTGAGAATATCACTGGGCCAGGAGACTGTCCACATACCTTTGAAATCCTGTGCTGCCTCTGAAACTGTCTAAATGAATTCAGGTATTTCAGTCTAATATTTCAAGACATTTCATTTTTGGAATTCAGAAAAGAGCCAAGTACTGTATGTCTTTTAGTAACAGTGAGAAAAAGAATTGTAGTACAGCAGAACAGCTGCTCCTCCATTACATGGGAAGGGACAATGGTTAAACTGTAGGATGCTGTTATCTGGCTGGGTTAAAAACCCTCTCAAGCAATTAATCCTTACTAAGGCAATTCTGATTTGCAGCACTATCTTCATAGAAGGAAAAAAAAATTTTGCAGTTACTTTTTGTTCTAAAGAAAAACTTCATGCACAAACACAGTTTTGGCAAGCAGTTTTTTAAAACTAGTTGTGAGGAAAAATATTAAGTTGCAAAATGTTTTTATTCTTTTGAGTTTTGCATAGGAGAACTGACAACCTTTCATCCTTTACATTTTGAAGAAAAATTATGTTTTAAGTTGTATGTCTCACTGTTTAAAGTGAACTGTCAAACAAGTGGTGATAAGCACAATTTAGTATGTTCCCAAAGACCAAAGATGAAGAGATTAAAATGAGAGCTTTGAGCATAGTGACTGCAGAACCATGACTGGCCAGCCAGATCACCCTTGAACCCAGGAACATGAAGAAGGAGAGAGCTATAAACCAAACAAGGAAAAGTCTAGTACAACCTGTATTTGTGGAATGGCAGCCCTAACTCCACACTTGGAAAATTATGCAAGTGCAAACTTTTTTTGGAGAAGCTTGAGTAAGATTATTGTAAATTAAAATATTTCAATTATTATTTACTATGTTCCTTAAAAAAAGAAAACCATTTTAAATTATTTTTGGAAAATAGTATTTAAATGTGAATTTCCATTTACATTGATGCAAAACAGTTCTACCTATGTCTTAAAAAAATAAGCTTGTGTTCACATCAGGAAAATATTTTTTTAAATCTCCACCACAGTCTCTATTTATTTTCCTTTACCTATGAAATGCTGCATCTGAAATTGATTCTAGGAATATCAGAAAGTTTCCTTATATTGGCCTATATTAAATCACAGCTGGGAATACCTCACTGGAAAGCTATGAAGAGAAGTCAGAGACTGTGACTTCTTTCAGCTCTTGGAGAGAAATGAACATTGCTCAGTCTGAATCTGTGACATCTAATTTACAAATTACTTGGGATGCAGTATGGCCTGACCCAAGAATTAGAGGTGTATTTATTTTTATTTCCTATTAGTTGTATCCTTCAATTGTGCTGTGGCATTCTTTGAGAACGTGAGTTGATTGGCTGACTGTGACTACACTTCTTTGTACGCTCATGCAACAAACTCCAAAACTATTCACCAAGGAATGACTCCATCTCTTTAGGCCTGTATTTTAGTTCAGACTAGGATAGTGTAATTTGGTATATGTTCTTAATACTCAAATGCTCATCTTTAATAAGTTTAGGAGATTATGACAAATGCAGAAAGCATGTTAACTGAAATAAAGTACTTCAGTCCTTCCATTGGGAGAAAATATTTTTATAATTAAACTACAAATACTCAAATAATGAATCACTCTGGTGGTAATTATGTTACTCTGAATTGTAGATATGACTAAAAAAATAAGTTTTGCTCTTAGGAGTGCATATGGGGTTATAAACTACTGAAATTTTATGCATTGGAAACAACTTTCAAGTATTTCCATAGGATAGGGTAATACACAGACATGCTGATAATGCTGTACAATAAGAGATTCATGAAACCCATGTGTCAGGAAACAATTGTGATGAAAAGTCTCAGTTTTTGTTTTTTAAGATTTTTCTAAAGCATCACCTGGATCCCATATAGTCTATAGCTTTCAATTTTGTCTGGTTTCTTTAATAGTACCATATTGCAATATACAGTAACTGACCTGGTTTTCCCTTCCTCCCTCCCTGTATAGAGATTTGCACTAGAGCTCTTTGAAAACATGCTTAATTCAGGATATTGTACATATTGCAAGAGAAATAAAGCAGTATTTCATTGTCCACAAAACTTAGATTCTGAGTTGTTTTTCCTGAAGTTTTTTTCCATCACAAAGACTGTAAACAAAAACATCTAATGCTATAAAGATTTATATGCTTAGATTCAGTTCTTATTAATTTAAGTTGTCCCATCAAATTCAAAGACATTTTTGCAGTTGATTAATACAGGATCCAAGTGAAAATGTGTTTTTTTTTTAATAGGTATGCTTGTTTGCACTGAAAAATTTTAATTATCTTTTGGGGTATTTTTTAATTGAACATATTAACTTAGTTCACAAGTAGCAGCTTTACTGTGACTAAATATTCAAAAATCTTAGTATCTTGTTAGTAAAGATCAATAGATATACAATTGATCAGTTTGTAAGCATCTTTAGTTTGCTTTTCTTCTTTGTTGCTCCCACCCCTCTTTAAGTGGTGTAAATAATTTGGTTAAGATTTTGTTTCTCTAAGCTAAAACTCAAGAGTTTTCTGACAACTTATGTATTAATTCTCACCTCATTGACATCCGGTAATAAAACTATAGTTGGTAAGCTGTAGGCTTTCCTGCCACTCACTGAAACTAACACACTGCTTTGGACTCCAGGTTATTTTAGAATGGTTTGGGTTGGAAGGAACATTTAAAGTTCATCTAGTAATACTGGGAATTGTCCCAGTCCAGGTGCAGCTGGCCTTGTTTAACCTGCTGAGGTTCATGTGGGCCCACTTCTCAAACTTGCAGTGGTGCTTTTTTTTTTGGATTACTGACGATTTGCTGAAATGTGGAATTACCTAAGGGGGGGCAAGATGGGTGGAATTCCTCATCAATGGTAGAAAAAACATTGGATTTAACAAAGTATTTGTTGTCTGCTATTCAGAGAATTGAAAAACATCACCTGAAACAAGGTGGAGCAGCACGATGTGAAGCATTCCCTTTTTAATCTTCTCTGTACCTCCTTCAGGCGTTTTCCATGCAAACTCTTCTCCCTTTTGTAAAATCCTAATGGAAGTCCAAAGTGACTAACTGGAAAGCTTGAGAAACACTACCTCTCACTGGGAAAATTATTCAGTACCTTTAGGAAAATCTGTTAAATAGAAAAAGACAAGACAGGATTGCTCACTATGAAGTAAAATCCAGCAGAGAAAACTTCAGCTGTAATTTTCAAAATGGGTCTTCTCAAAAGGGTTACCCTATGAGACGAAGGTGTACTAAGAGGAAAAAAAAAAAAAAAAGTAACATGCCAACCGTCAAAACTTAGACCTTTTTTGCTATACACAAAAATCAGTCACAATGATAAAATTTTGCCGTGCATATCATAATTAGAAATTATAACTTTCCATTCTTTCAGTGAGTTTGAGCTATGTTTTATTTTATTTTTGTAGGATGTCACACGTACTTCAATTTGAAGATCGAAGCAGAAAGGTGAAAGATGCAAGCATGCAGGATGAAGACACTTTTGAGATATATGATCCACGGAATCCTGTAACTAAGAGAAGAAGAGAAGAAAGCAAGAAGATAATGAGAGAAAAAAAGGAAAGGAGGTAAAAGAATGTAAAGTTAGACAGAGCTGCCTTGAAAAGTGACTGCAGTAAAGCACTGGCTCTTTTGTAAGCTGTAGTTCCTAAAAATATCACCAGACCAGTGTGAAAAGGAATCTCTCAAGAACCTGTCATGCAGTTTTGAAGCAGAGCTATCATTTGTTGCTTAAGTTGTGCAGTCAAGTGCTCTCGGTGCATAAAGGTTTTTGGAATTATGTATTTAATAAAAGAGCTGACTTAACTTTTGTCTGTACTTTAATTGCAGTGGTCACCATCATTGTTTAATCATAATATGCTAATCAAAAAAAGTTGTCAACATCACAAATGAGATTTTTTTTTAAGTAAGTGTGAAATTATAAGGTAGAAACCCAATCTGCAAGACTTTTAAGATTTTCTGAAAGTGTGATTTCAGTTATTTTTGTTGGTTTTTGAAAAGACATATAAACATTACAGCAGTAAATGCTGCCTGCCTGATCCACACTGTCAAAAAATTAAGATTATTCACTTGCAGAACTTCTTAATAGAGACCCAGCGTTCTTGAAACAAATTAAGTTTAATTTGAGAATTTTGTGATTTTGAATGTTATATTTTTGAGATAACTATTCCAATACAGGTTCCAGCTTAGGAAACTGGGATAGTACACCATTTAAGGAGTTTTATTTCACTGACTGTACCACATGAACAAAAAAATAATCTGAAAAAGAATCGCTTAAACTTTTGCAATGCCTGAAACAGCCCTCTAGTAGAATTTTCATTGTAAAGTAGCTGATAGTGAAGATGGATTTGTTCATTATTTCAGTACAGAAATGAAACAACAAAAACAAAACAAACAAGCAAACAAAAAACAAAAACAACAAAGAAAAAAATAACCTGTGATCAGTCTCATTAAAAATGTAATGTTGTTTACCATCTAAAAATCAACAGCTCAGGTTTCGACTTTATAGGCTTTTCACAGGTTTTCCCTCTCCCAAGGTGCTCCTAAAAAAAAAAAAAAATCCTTATATAATTTCTGATGCTGTAGAAAAATGGACTACCCATATGGGCAATAGCTAAACAAGAGTAAGCACAAATGAGCAAGGTCATTAAAAAGTGCAACCAGAGGGTGTTTTGCTGATGTTGTTTTTAGAACAAGTTCGGCTAGGTATGATGGCCTTATCAAGCTGCCACTGCCAAATTTCTTGATAAGAGTCTGAGGTGTGAGATACATAAACCTGCATTGATGGATTAATATGGCCCAAATATCAGAGGTGAGATTAATACAGACTGCTGCTTTAATGTGCAGTGCAACCTTTGAGATAAGAAGAGAACTTAGAGGTGTGATATGACACCCTGTATAAAGCTGTCATTATCCTTCTCTTAGGCTGAGTGATTTATACTGCACCATTGTTTAAAGAAGTTAAGAGGGGTTACATTCTTGAAAACAGCCATTCACAAACTAGCAAGTCAAAGTTTTTTAATCATTGTCATTTTCTGTTCAGCTGCTATTGACAAAACTAGGAATAACTAATGTCTCTTGCTGTGATCTCCATTCATTACTTTGTGGAGATAATTTGAAAACAGTCATTACAGGAGATGAGCATATCAAACCCCCATTCTGATGGGGACAGGAAGTAGGAAGAGAGTGAGTGTGTGTGTGTGTGTGTGTGTCCGTGTCCATGTGTGCTGGCATACGAGGTCAGCATGGGGAAAGCAAGGACTAGATCTAGAAAGAAGCAAGAGACTATTACTGCCCCTGTAATAGAAAAATGTTCTAATTGCATATTTTTCCAGTAAACTGAATTAGGATGCATGAGTTTATGTGAATTGACCCACATCTCTTTTTGCTGACTACATGCAGCAACTCTGTGTGTGCTGTGTTAGGTGATTCCTGTTTTTAAGCACTAGACAAGCACAGGGAGAAAAGCTGAACTCAGGGTTTAGGGCACTGCTTAGAGAAAGAGGTCTGAAAGGCTGGACCATGCATACGCAGGACTGATAATGTCACAAGGGAATATGAGTAATTATGCTGACATCTTCTTCATAAGTGGTATATTGTAAACCAGTAACATTTTCTTATGTCTAGTGAATATCACAGAGTCATGGAACATTAGGGGTTGGAAGGGACCTCTGTAGATCATCCAGTTAAAACCTCCCTCCCAAAGTAGGATCAACTGGGGCCAGCCACACAGGTACAGATCTAGGTGGGTTTTGAAAGTCTCCAGAGAAGAAGACCACAGTCTCCCTAGGCATGTACTGCATTAAGTCCAAGTTCCCAGTAGTAAACTGGTATGTGCTTTGCACTAAGGCTATCTGAATATAAAAAAGGAAAGTCTTTTGGAAAGCAAAGGTTTTGTTTTCAGGGTGTTTTTAAAATGAAAGTCTGGGACAACTTCCCTGGCATTTTGTATTTTACTATGTACCTAACCTATACATAAAATTAAGCATATTTGGATTTAAATCCTTCAATTTTATTGTGATTATGAATGGAAAAATCCCCTTCACCTTGATACAGCCAGCTGGAAGTGCCAGGCAGGCCCTAGATGCTTTGTGTAGATAATTGTTCTACCCATGTCTAACATTAGTCCTATGCCACGGAGTCTTGAAACAGAGGCTTGTGCAGGCAGAATGCACTGTGAGAAAGCATCATTGAGAAATGCTACAAATAAATGAATTCAAACTTTTTTTATTATCAGTTTTATCTATTTTATAATACTTATTTCCAAGAAACCTCGGTAAAGTTAACTTACATTTTTGAGGAAGGCAAACTTAATAGGCATCCCTATTTTTTTTTTTTCATTCAACCAAGTGATAAAACTTTCCTAGCACTAAGGGCTGACATACACTACGCTATGAGAACATTAGAAATGCTTTAAAACTAGCAGACAGATGATCTCAGCTAATCATCTGAGAAATCACTTAAAAATGGGCTGAAGTGTCTAAATTTTGTTCATTTCACTAAGGCAAAAGTAGTTCTGCATTTCATTTAGAAGACATCTGGAGCAAAGTGATGAAAAACCCATGTTAGAACAATATTCTCAAATAACTGTCCTTAACACCAGAAACCTAAAAAAAAGGTTAAAGAAAGCATCTGAAATTATAACAGTTCCTTGAAACCACAAGTTTGTAGTGTCACAGCTAGCTCCCACACTGCCACCAACAATACTCCTGGTTCCCCATACTGCTAGGTTAGCTGAAGCATCTTCTAAATCAAACCTGTTTCATTCATCATTTGATTTTGCTATAGTTAATATGAAATACTGAATGCTACAGTACTATGAAATATGTATACTCTGAGTTCCACCTTTTATTTTTTGTCCATACTGAAATGCAAATGGGAAATACAATGTGAGGAAGTGTCCCCCTTTCTGAAGCAGAAGTCTTGTGCTAGGTTGGTGGCTGAAACTGAAGGATCAATCAGTTTTGTGTCTGTAGAAAGATTTCCTTCTATGGTAGTGAGATTTTTTGCCAAATATAGTTTCTTAAATCTTTCTATTAAGCAGCTCCCATCTTCCACCCTGGTGGATATCACCTCACCTGTCTGTATAAACATGTGAGTGTAATTTCTACATGGTTGTGACATATAGCTTAGGAACATTTGTCTATGCACTACTAATACAAAACCACTGCTTTGACACTTCATTTTTGTGCTTAAGATCCTTAGTTATGTGCGTGGATCACCCAGCTTAAAGATGCACACCACAATGCTGGTATGTAAAATAAGTCTGTGAAAAAGTCACTGTTAAATGCTGCACTTCCCCACCACTGGCACCTGCTTTTTTGATTACTCATTTAAATAAGCTAAAAAGGGTGCAAGTCAAAACTATGAATTTTGAGTTAGAGCACAAAGGTTATGGCTACCTATTTTTAGTGCCATTCAAATTTCAATTTCAATATATTAGCTTTGCTGTCAACACAGCGTCAACAGACTGTGAGACAAACAGTCCTTCCAGTCATGTCTGTTTTCTATTTAATGAGGCCTTTCATTTAATTACTGGGAATTTAACTTTCCTTAAGTTAAGGGTGGGGAAAAAGTCATGTCCTGGCACATGTCCTCTTAGTAAAGTTGACAATTTTATTTCCATACCTACTGGTAGATAAGGTCCTTTTAGGCCACATCCGGCAAGAGGAAGATCCACAAGAACTGCTTACAGGTTTGCCCCACAAATCCTGTCGGTGATGCCAACAGCCAGTAAAATGTGCCCCTTTCTGCTTGGGAGCTAGAAAAACCCTGAAGTAAACTGAAGCTGGTTTCTCCTTGCCAAATATCTACTGCATCTAAGCTGCACGTCTTTCCCTGAGCTGCTGGCTAGCAGCATGAGCAGGTTTGGAAAGAGGTTGAGCCCATACTGACTCCCTTCTGTAGCAGAAGCATGGCTGAACTCTAATGGCTGAAATAACTGCACACTAGTGTTGTCTGCTTTTATCTAGAGGACTTCAAGTTTGCAGGAGATGCAGTTATGTTTTGGCAATATAAAAACTAGCTTCAGACAGCAAGGATAGCTCCAGACTCTGCCTCATTCTGGCAGAGACATGTGCATCTGTCCTTACTTAAATCACAGAATCACAGAATGTCAGGGGCTGGAAAGGACCTAGAAAGATCTTCTAGTCCAACCCCCCTGCCAGAGCAGGATCACCTAGACCAGATCACACAGGAACACGGGTTTTTGAATGTCTCCATAGGGGGAGACTCCACAACTTCTTGGGCAGCCTGTTCCAGTTCTCTGTCACCCTCACTGTGAAAAAATTCCTCCTCATGTTTACATGAAAATTCCTGTGCCTCAGCTTCCACCCATTGCCCCTTGTCCTGTCATGGGGCATCACCAAGAAGAGCCTGGCTCCATTCTCCTGGCACTCATCCTTTATATATTTATAAACACTGATGAGGTCAGTGATGACAGATTTAAGCCTTTAGAATATGAGGGGACTTCTACATATATTTTCTCAATAGAAGATGTAGATACTTGATTACATCTTCCACTGTAACAAACATGAGCTGATTATACAGTGGCTACACTTAAAAGATTCCTGCTGAAACATGTGCCACTCAAAGGATGTAAAACAAAAAGTGAGACCACATCTTATGATGTTTCTTATCCTGGTATAGACCAACCAGGAATATCTACCATTTGGTAGATAATTAAACACAAGAGCCTAATACATACAGCCAAGACATACATGGTAAAGAGGTAACACTGAAGTTCCCCAAGTACTTCCTCCAACTCCCCACTATGAAATCATGTGAAAAAAAACATGTGAAATCATTCAGGCTGGGTAGGAGGAACTGCATTGCTGTTGCTGCTCCTGTGGCCTCATCTTCCAGCAGTGACATTACCCCAGCTTAGCTCAATAGCTAATTTACATTCCTTCTCAGTCAGGACCTTGGACCTGAAAGTCCCTGGTGAGTGCATGCTCATGCCCATCAAGTTGCACTTTTTAATGCAGGTGATTTTCATCCTTTGATAACATATTCCTGCTCTGACAGTACCATAAGCTCACCGTATTCTAGTCTAATGCTATAAAGTGATTCCCCTTCAGTTATTCTGGTCAGACATGCTACATTCCAACTTGCTGGTCAGAAATATCTCTTTCAGACAGACAGGAATCTCATACCCACCATGGGGCTCTCACATCAAAGATTTTTCAACCTTTTCTTATTTTTTAGAACACTGTCATGCAGCACAGGTTTCATTTATAAGACATACTGGAAGAGTATGTTTAAAATGCTACTGCACACTTGTGTAGATCTTTCTTTATGCATCACACAGAGATGCCTAAGAATAGCTTTTTGCTTTCCCAGTCTTCACCATTATGCTTATCATGATGCCTTCCCTGTCAGCCACTACAACTGAAGGGCCAGAGAGAGGATTTATACCCTGTTCCTCCTGCTTTCAAAATGGTTATTTATTACATCTAGTTTCTGCCCAGTGTATTCTCAGATTGTATTCGTAACTCTGTGTGCTTGGCTTCCCAATGCAAAGCTGGAGACTATGTACATCCTTAGAAAAACCACACTTAAGATGAAGCTGCATTTTATTTTATTATGTGCATATGTAGTCTCTGTGCATACTGCACGTGCAAAATGACACATTTTTAATTCCCAAAACAAATAATGAAATACCATTGTACCAAAAGTGCTTCTCTATTCACTCTTGATCCTACCTTGAAGTCATACATAGAGTATTAAAGCTGGAAGCTACTAGAAATGCCTAATATGCCAGAATGTTACACTCAACTGGCATTACTTGACTAAGTATTAAGTGTCTGCTACTCAAAAAAATCCCCACAACAAACCACAGAATGATGATGCTCTGGCTGTAATCTGCCATTGGTATCTGGTACTCCTTCAGAGCAGTACAAAAATCTGAAAGCTAATTTTTGAGAAAAAAAAAAAAAACAACCTACCCTTTCCCATGTTTTAAATATAAATTTGTTGATTGTAACCTTCTACTCCTAAAGCACAATTTTAAAAAAAGTACAGGGAAGCTACCTTAGAAACTTTAACTTTAAAGACATGAAAGGAAACATTCTCAAAACA
>JAOEGS010014207.1:0-35760 GCA_025447755.1 Corythornis vintsioides
CCCCCCCCCCCCGCCCACCGCGCCGGGCCTCGCCCCCCGCTCCCCCCCCCCTCCCCCCCCCCGCGGCGTCCCCCCCCCCCCCCCCGGCCCCCCCCCCCCCCCCCCCCCCCCCCCCCCGGTCACACATCAGCTAGTGGCTTGGGGAGGGATGAGGGCCAGAGGTTTGCAGCCCTAACTCAAGTGTCAGAAACCTGACCCCTCACAAGACTGCAACTGGACAAACTGTTGCCTTATGCCATTAGGGACCATTCCCTCACTGCTGCATTGCTGTCCAGAGTCCAGCACAGGCCAGGGTTGATCCTGGAGCTCCTGTGCTGTGTGTGTGCACCAGCCAGGCTGGGACATGTGCATGCCTGAGCATCTTACAGGGTCATGTCAGTGCAAGCAAGAAGAAACATTAACTCCTTGGAGAAGGATGTGCACATCCACACGCCAAAGCTGGCTCCCAACAGACTAAGCAGGGATTAGGTGCTGCTACATCTGGGTATCAGTGGCCAGAAAAAATAACTCGGCCAACCCATCCCACATGAGTAAAATGGCACACCCCAATTCCTGCTTTGGGCTACAGTATAAATTTACCCACAAATAGAGCACTAATTATCTAGAGGCAGTAAGTCAACATGCTATACAAGCCCCTGCCCCTCACCCTTGTGCTCTCAGGTTCTCTGCAGCTTGCAAGGTACAGAATCACAGGGCTGGGGTTACTTTGCCCCATTGCAGCTTTTCTGTTGTACACTCCATCACCAGAGCCTTAATTCACCTACCACAGCCCTGGTGAGCAACTAAACCCCAGGAGTTTTATGGACCAGCCCACCCACTCACACCACAGAAAATTACATCTTGAAATTTTACTCTTCCACAGCTGCCTGAACAAGCATCCCAGTCCCTCCTGCTTTGGTACAAACATTACCCACTAAGGGCAAATAGTAACCTCACCTTATTGCAATGAGGGCAGCCCCCATCCCAGCCTCACCTGATTGGGCGAAGTCCTTTTTTTGGACATCAGGGAGAAACCAGAAGTGATGGCTCAACACCTCTACCTGTTCTGCACCCAGACCACCTGTCAGCAAGCTTGACGATTTCAAACCCATGTTCAGTTCCACCCTCCCATTTTGTACCCTGCATCATTCACTTCCTTTCAGCCCAGTCATGAGACTCAAACCCTCCCAACCTTCTACCGACCTTGTGCACATTCCACTACCCAGCCTTACCTTCTGGACTCTCCCAACTTAATGGGATTACACCATCGCTCGTGAAAAGCCCAACTGCACCCCAGTATTTTTTGCCAAATACATCACTTTTAGTAACAAGTAATTTGAGTCACTCTATACCTTGAGCAGACTCAATCCATTTGGGGATCTCAAACCACATCCACCAGCCAGTGGAACACAGCAGCACCAACCTGCACATTACACCCAAGTACACCCAGTGTTGTGTTTGTACTTACACCTCCATGTGACGCAGCCTCTGTTGGATTTACAGGTACTGTTATTTCAAGCCAGAAGAGCTACATTTACTATAAAATAATTTATTAGACAGCAATACACAGCTTTAGCAGCAAGCATATATACATGCACACATGATCTGCTGACTACCCTACTCAGGGACTCTAGCTCTTTTGCCCTTGGCCTTGCGAACCTCTTCAATCAGATCTTTTAAATACTGGATTTCCTTACTAAGGGAATCTGCTTTCTCCTTCAGGGCCTGATTCTTCTGCTCCAACTCTCTGCACTCCCCAGACAGCGCCTCCTGCTCTGCCCGCTTCTTCTGCCGGTAACGGGTGGCAGCCGTCTTGTTCTGCTCCATCTTTTTCAGCTTCTTATCTATTTTCTTTTCCCCTTTCACCTTTGCTGACACTGCCTTCTCCGCAGGGTGCTCATAGGGTTTGGGCTGCACAGAGCCGCAGGCGGCATCTGCGGGCAAATGGGTGTCACTGTGGGATCCAACTGAATGGGTGGGACTGTGCTGGGGGGTTCCCAGGTAGGAGTCTGGGCTCATGCATATTCCACTATCATCCGAATGGTTCTCCTCCTCTTTCTCACACTTGGTGATCACTAGCACCACACTGGGGCCCTCCTGCTTTCGTTCTCCTTCCAGAACATCCACTTCACTACCTAGCTCTAAACTAAATGAATGGTCTGGAGTGGAAGTCAAAGACCCTGGGGAGAGGGGAAAAGACCAAAGGGAAGTCAATGGGGCCATGGGATCTGCTCCAACTGGAGATTCGGGGAGATGGGTGATTAGGTCGGTTATCAGTGGAGGTTCTTTGTTGTGAAATTCCTGGATGGGAGTGTTAAATAGATCACACGTGTCTTCCAACGTGGCCATCAGCTCGTCTGGTGAGACGGTGGCTTCCAGATTACCTAACAGGGCATCAAAATCAAATTCCTTCAGATCCATCTTCTCCACCATCCACTCCATGCCAGAGAAGGCATCCTCTGCACAATGGAAAAGAAAAATTTCTATTTAATTAAGTCAGCCACCAATCCACCTCCAGCATCTGAAAACAAGCTAGAAACTAATCTCTTATATGGAAATAAAAATCTATCAACTATCAGAAAAAAAAAAATCCCCTACTCCTTAGCTGTATAAGACTCCAGGGTACAAGGTAAGCTGTCAGCTGTTCTGACATTCCATCCCTCTTACTTCAACACCCAAATTCCAGGCCATTTGAAACATACAGCCTTGTTTCTTGTGACCTCTGTCAGGGAGTAGTACTGTAACAGCTGGTAAGTTTTTACAAGCACAACCAAGGTGTCACTTTACCATAAGCCAGCCCAGTAACCAACAATTCTGTCTCGTGTTAGCAGTATATAAGACAGACTTTCCAAGACATAAGCATGTGAGGCCGCCCTGACATTTATGAAATCCTAGTATTTTATTCAGAGTGTTTCTAAACATATCACATGCCACTGTAACTGACACACTTTATGCAAATAAAGAATACCTTACCCTGGCTGCTATCTATGGTGTTGCCTAAACTGTCCACAGCAAGCCAATTGGAGGAGACTGCCTTAGCCTTGTCGCTGGAGAACCCATGCGAACTGAGGGGCTCGGCCACCTCCAGGTAGTCATCTAGGAGTCCCAGGCTTTCCTCAGCCACCGAACACGGCTGGCTGAAGGGGGATAACGAATCCCCCAACAGCATCTCGCTGTTCAAGAGGCTCATCTTCGTCAGTTTTTAATGCTTTGATGTCGAAGGATGCAGACAAGTAGAGGGTCTTTTTGTCAACTACAGCAATGCTGCTGTGTGGTGCCGGGAAAAACCTGCAAAGAGAACTTTAATTCATTAGTGCTTGTTTGACTGACATACTGTTTATAAAAGCAATACCACTTCAGGCATTTGACGGCATTCTTAGGCACTTGTGTGACTTCTGCATTTTCGGGACTGCCGCTGAATTGCACTGTAACATCTCTGTACACTTAATTTTCTCTCTAAAGGCTGGCCAGAGGCAGCCGCAGGCTCCAGGTGCGCCTCTCCCACCGAGGGCCTGCCGGCTTCCTCATGCCCACAACTGGGCGGGCACAGCTGCGCCGGACCCACCCACCCGCCGTGACTCACACGACGCCAGCAGCCGCGGCCATTTCGCGATCCTGCCGCCTCCCTCACCCCACCCCGCCGCCATTTTGTGTCTTGCCACGTTTCCACCGGGGCTCCGCCGCCCGGCTTTGCAGGGCCGAGACGTGCCCAGCACTCAGGACGCGGCAACGGAGACCGGGAGGAGAAGGACAACGGAGCTCTCCAAAACGAGCTGACTTCCAAAGGGGGGTGGTGTTCGGGTGAGAAACCGAACCGGGTGTCACGTACATCAGCTTTTACTGACACTTCCAGGGAAAGCTCCCCAGATGGTGAGGGCTAACGTTACAATATTACCGTGCAGTTCTTAATACAGTATTACTCAAGGCTACAGATAACCGGAGGCGGTTCACAAGCTGGCGGCAGTAGACTACCGCTGCCAGTTTGGGTACAGCCCCCGCTTATCTACGCGGGACAACGTACCCAAGGAGACTGGAGAAGTCTCCGAAGCCCGACGCCCCATTTCCCCTCAGGTACAGCAGCATCGCCTACGCGGGGTAGAGAAGCCCTCCCTAGAAATGTGCTAATCTTACTCCCATAGAAACCCCATAAATAAAATGTATATAACTCCCAACTTTCCGGAACGACTTTTCCCTAAACGATGTAAGTAAGACTCAAAAGATTTCTCATAAATTTATTTCTTCTCAAATGGCATTTCCTGTCATTTGTGACACTGCCACCCAGGGCAGCTGAACCCTACAAGAACGCTGCTTCTCACGCTTCCCCCCCCCCTTTTTTTTTTTCCCAGGGAGACAACATCCATTATACGGGTGATAAAAACAGCCCCCAAGTCCCATGAAGTGGAAAAGTGATCGGCCAACCACAAACATAAAAGAGAACAGACGTCCCTCGGAGGCAATACTCACGCCATGGTTGCAGATGCCGAGGATGTGCTGAGGCCGCCGCCGCTGCTGCTGCGCCTGCTGCACTGGCCGATGCCGCCGCTGGCCCTGCCGCCCTTAAAGAGCCATGGCGGCCAGGGGAAGGGAGGCTGCTCGGGTCCGCGCCGCGCGGGAAGCTGCTGTGCCCACACGCATAAACCGAACAATCACTCTCAGAACCAGACACACAATGAGGTGGCACCGCCCGCGTGCCGCTTTTATATACCAGTCGCCTTGAGCAAAATAAGATCCGGCTGTGAGGTGTCCTTCCGCTAAGCGTCACCTGCCACTAACCAGTGTGTCCCCCGGCCTGTCGTCTCTCTTTTTGGGCTTCTCCCCTGCCATTCTGCTGCGGCTTAAAGGCAGGAGCCGACAACAACAACGACCACTCCCCAGCGAGGAGGTGGCGGAGGGACTATATGGTGTACATCCGCGCCGCTGTCGCCCCTCCGCCAGGAGAGGGCGCATCACGTGACCGGAGCAGCTGAGGACGCTCCCCCCGCCCTTCCCGCGGGGAGAGTTGGCGCGCTGGGACCAGGGGCGGGGGGGGCGGTGTTTTCTGCTTACCCGCCAACAAAGACGGGGCGCTCGCACAGGAGGCGTCACGCATCTCGCCACGTGGGAAGGGGGGCGATGATTGGCTACTGGCGGGTTGTTCACGTGCCCTGCGAGCTGCCATTGGCCAGCACCCGAAGAAGGCAGATGCTGAGGGGGGGGGGGGGGGGGGGAGGCGAGAAGAAGCACCTGGGCAGGGAAATGGCGCCTGAGGGGAGGGGAGAGCGGAATGGGGTCTTTCGCCGCAGCCCTGCGCCTTCGCTGACCTATCTTTCTCGAAGCAGCGCGTGTTCCTCCTTATAATTCCTAGCGGTCCCTTTTTGTTCTCTACACAAATTCTTGCTAAGGTCAGGCGGGAGCTGATGGCTGATCATCAGGCCGAGGAGCTGGCACGGCTCCCCTGACTTGCTGAGGCGCCAGGCTGCCATGGCCTCCTGCTCCCTCAGATAACGTGTCTGCCCAGGGCAGCGTCGCCTTCTATACCTGCCGCCCCACGCATGCAGAGCTCAGATTATGGCTGGGTCGCAGGGGCATAGGCCATGTGTGTTTGTGTGAGGGTGCATATGCCTGGTGGCCTTGCAGCAGCCATGGTGATTTGGAGTGCTTCGTGTGGAGCTCTGCTGGAGAGCTGCACTGCTGAGCAGCCGAGAGCATGGGTCTGTTTGTGCATTCAGCCCGTGCAAGAGCTGAAAATGAAGTTGGTTATTTCCCAGCTGAGGAATGAGAACTTGCCTCCTGCCGTGCACTTTCACGCTGACCCAGTTCCCTGCTCTCAGCTCAGCCTTACTCAGACCAATGTGAGCATTAATGGATCACCTACATAGCCTCACAGCTGTAAAGCATCACCTTGGAAAGCTTTTTAAGTGCAGTTTCACATTATATTTTATGTAAATCAACTTGCTGCTAGGAAAGATCAGCCCTCTTCCCTGACCCTGTTCCTGGCTATACAGTTCCACCAGCCAGTCTGGCTCTCAGTGAGCCAACTCAGCCAGCTAACCCAGCAGGAAACTCTTGGTCAACAGTTTTCTGCTGCTTTCAGTCTCTTCATTCTTCTTGGGGCAGACAAGCATTTGGCCATCTCTGGTGAGCTGAGGGGAGGATTATCTGTGTGCTTCCTCACTGTGTCAGTTAGCCAGCTTTGAATGCTTGCTTTTTCGTGTAGCTAACCTCACCGCATGCCATCAGCTATGAAAGCTGTGGTGGGTCCTTGCTTGTTCAAACAGCACCATCCTGCAGCTCAAATTGCTGTTGGCCATGTCTGCAAAAGGCTCCACCATTTTCCCATTAGGGCCTTAGTATTTGTAGCAGAAAGCCACAGCCTGCACTGAGTTTGCTCAGTTTCAGGTTTGCCTGAAACTTATTCAACAACTTGACTGATAATTTTTGAGGATGAGCATGACCCAGTTTCTACTTTTAGCTGTCTGATGCTACCATTGTTCCTACAAAGCAGTGTATGTCATTCCACATCTGTCAACTGAAAACTATCTGCTGGATGAAAAAGGATGTTTTTGCTCCAGGCTTTTTTGTTGTTTGTGGTAGGTTTTTTGTGTGTTTTGATTTATTTTTTGGTTGGTTTGTTGGTTTGGGTTTTTATTGTTGTTGTTGTTTGGTCATTTCGTTTTGTTTGTTTTGTTTTCTAGAAGCAAGTGCAGATTTTGGAATGACTCATTAACACAGAGGAGGCAGAGAAAAATGTCCTCCCCACCAGAAAACTCCACAGCAGCAACTGATCAATCTAAGATGTTTGTTCTGATAAATAAACACAGCATGAGGCAGGCAGGTCTTGCTTCAAATCAAAATTTAGAGGATGCAGCAGCTTTTAAAAAAGCCCAGTGGGTGATTGGCCGGGTGGATGGGTGGACAGCAGCTCCATGTCCTCACTGGCTAAGGGAGAGCTCTCACATCCCCTGCTGTGCCTGCTTGCCCCTCCTTGAAGTGAAAAGGGTGATTGTACAACCGCAATTGTAGCTAAAGAAACAGAAATGCTGCACACACCCAATCCTTCATCTTGAAAAGATAATTATAGACTTGTCGGAAAGGGCTCGGTGTATGTGTGAGCAAGAATCACACCAGCAAAAATGAAATGCACAGTGAGGAGCTTAACCCAGATTTGCCTGGTTTCCATCTTGTATGTAAACGTCTGCAGACATTTGTCAGTGTTATGAGCTCCAGGCAGACATCTTTTAACAATCCCAAATCCAAAAAGTGAAATCAAGAAGCTTTAGTGAAAAGCATAATTTTTCCTGTTTCCTGCAGGATTGCAGAATTCTTGTTGTTATGTAATGTCATGAACTACATCCCATTACCAATTATTTTATAAATCATCTCTCTGCATTTGTACATATTACATCAGAGGTTTCTCCTTTGTGGATTTACCTTTTGACTGAGGTAGAAGACACTCCTTTAAGCCCAAGTAACAATTCCTTGGGATTTTTTTGTACCAAATAAATAAATAAATAAATAAATGAAATTACAAGTCTTTTCTAAGCAGAGAACTATTATCTTCCCACCACTAAGAATTGTCTACAAAGCAGTCTTTTTCATTATTACAGAATATATTTGTGGCTAAGAGAGTGAAGACAGGACTGTCAGCTCTGAAGAAAACTCAATTTACAGCAGAAAAAGAGGTGACCTGTGAAAATTAATTTGTGTGTGGTCAGTGTCAAGTCCTGCTAACACATTGACAGCTTTAGCTATGTGGCTGTACCTTTCCTGACCTGGGTACCCTCCCTGAGCAGAGAGAGCTCCCGTGGCAGGTAAGGTCCTCACTGACCCAGAAGAGGGGGCCTGGCCGCAGGGGAAAGGAGCTGCTTGTGCAAAGCTCACTGCAGGAGAGAGGCCAAAGTGACCTTGCTGGGAAGTGATGAACTGCTCTGATCAATGCAGCACTGCAAAAAGCCACCTCTGGCCAAGCAGCATCACCAGGAGGTGCAACTTAATACTCCCCCATTCACCCTCCTCCTTAGTTCAGATGGAAGGTCAATATATGGGCTTGACTTCTTTTTTCAAGTTAAGATTGCAAAGGAAAAGAGGTTTTCTTCTTCCACCAGCAACTACAGAGGAGATGAACAAGCTGCTGGCTGTTACTAAGTGCACAAAGACAGGGAGCACGTCAGTGTTTCCATAGTAACTTCTTGCACAGTCTAGACCGTCTGTATAGGATGCTCTCACCATCCATGGGGATTTACTCATGGGCCTCTGTAGCAGGTAATCAGGGTGTGAGGACTACATGTTGCTGGGGCCAGTGGGGTAACCAGCAGAAGTTCATGGAGATGGGGCTGCTTGCTCTTTCCTGGAGTGCTGGGAAAGCTGCAGCCAGGGAGAAGGGCTGGCAGAGTCTGCATCAGGTGGGCACACAATCCCTATGAGGCCGCTGGGCAGGCAGCTTTGGGCTCCCACGGAGCTTCAGCGCCCCAGAGATGGGGCTGATAGGCTTTTGGCTGGCCCATGGCCCTGCTGGGGTGTCTGGGGAGGAAGGGGCATTGCTTGCTTTGCGGAAGGATGATTATGAAGGCAAGTCCCTGAAATGATTCTTGTGGCAACTGCTGTCCTTTGAGCATTCAGTGAGAATGGACAGAAGGCCTTACCCCACAGTTCACTGGGCAGAGCATTTCCAGACACCAGCCTGGAGACAGAGCATCAAGGGAAACACAACAGAGGAATGAGGCAATGCAATTGGACATTTTGAGCCTTTTGGGGGAAAATTACCTACCACATCTACAGTGCACACAGGATAATTTGCAGTGTTCAGTTGCTTCTCTCCTCATGAGGCACAGGCAGATATATGAAGGATTTTTTCTGCCAGATTCTTATTGTAAACTCTTTAGGGATTTCTTTATAGATGTTCCACTTTAAAACTAGATTGAAAAGCAAATATATGTGATTAAAGATCAGGCAGGGAGGTATTAGCACCCATCTTTTACTACATACAAACAGAAAATAAATTGGCCATATGCTTTGCCTCGTTTGTTTCGGACTAGTACTCCAAATGGAATCACTAATAAATCATTCATTGCTTACCCATCCCCTCACTGTCTTCTGTTTTCATCCTGTAATGTAAATATCACACATTTGAAATGAGACCAATAAAAAAATAAAAAAAAAATAAAATCTGCAATTTACATTTGCAACTTACAGTTCAATTATTTCAGATATGGAAACAATCCTGGCTGTCCACCTACATTTGTCTTACTGAACAAACGTGGGCATGCCAAGCACATGCTGATGGCTCACAAAATTCAGCTCTCCAGAGGCTCAGTTACTCAGAATCATTCAGGCTGTGGCCAGCTGCCACAAGTAAAAACATGGTGCAAATTTGGTAAGAGGGAGGTGAATTTTAACTTGTAACTTGCCCAAGCATGAATTTATTAAGCGAAGCTGCAACTGGTTAAAAATGTTGTTTAGCAAAAACTATGTGTGAAGCTGGGGGTGATGGTGCTGATTTTTTGTTAGACAGTCAGGGAATTTTTTTGTTTGTTTCTTTTTTGTTTTGTTTTCCTCATTTTCCAGCCTTGTTCTATGATGATTAAAGGACTTAGGGGTCAAGAATAATACTTTGTGCATTAGCACATGTGGGAGCAGTTTAACACACAAACAAAAGCCTTCTTTTTTTTTTCTTCAAAAATCCAAGCAATAGGAGAACAGAAACATATGGCAACAGTTCTTCTTCATGGGTCTGTAGTTAACGTGGCTCCTGTTACAGACTGTGTGTACAGTGCATATCAGAATGTAATTATCTATGTGTTATCACCATCTGTTGGGAGTCACACATGTGCCACATGTCCTGTGCTTTCCTGTGTAAAAGGATGAAGATGAGAATGGCAATCACATTCCTTTTGCTAGCAGGGTGAAGTTAGCAAGAGCTGCAGCCTGACGAGCAGGTGTGGCTTATGCAACTGCAGCACCTCAGACAACCACAGACACCAGTGGGTGAGTTAACAGCCCATTGCTGCCTCGATGGATTTCTCTTTTACAGTGCACCTTAGACTTATCAGAGTGAGGACTCCTTGCTCTATCAGTCCAATGGCAATTATGCTGCTCACCTGAGCAACTAGACTAAGGAGCTTCGTCCAAAGCAGGTGGAAAAGTTATTTGAGCTTGAGTTATTTCAGTCACTGTTCAGCAAGAGGGGGTGCACAATGAAAGGCTGATAAACCCAACTGTGTTCTTTGTGACCCATCTGTGAATAAAAAGCTGGACATGAGCTGGCAACACACACTTATAGCCAGAAGGCTGTGTCCTGGGCTGCATCAAAAGAAGTGTAGCCAGCAGGTCGAGGGAGGGGATTCTCCCCCTCTACTTGGCTCTGCTGATACCCCACCTGGATTGTTGTGTCCAGCTCTGGGGTCCTCAGTACAAGAAAGACATGGATCTGTTGGAGTGGGTCCAGAGGAGGGATACAGAGATGATCAGAGGGCTGAAGCACCTCTCCTGTGAGGACAGGCAGAGAGAGTTGGGGTTGTTAAGTCTGGAGAAGGCTTCAGGGAGACCTTATTGCAGCCTTTCAGTGCTTAGACTACAGGAAAGATAGGGACAATCTTTTTAGCAGATCTGTTGCAATAGGACAAGGGATAATTTTAAACTAAAAGAGGGTAGATTTAGACTAGATACAAGGATGACTACTGTGAGGTGAGACACTGGCACAGGTTGCCCAGAGAGGTGGTAGATGTCCCACCCCTAGAAACATTCAAGATCATGTTGTATGGGATTCTGAGCAGCCTGATCTAGTGGAAGATGTCCCTGCTTACTGCAGAGGGGTTGAACTAGATGACCTTTAAATGTCACTTCCAACCCAAACCATTCTATGATTCTAAGATTTGTTTTTAACTTCACATAACTTCAGAGTCTTGATAAGGCCAGGAAGATAGATTAATGATATAAAACAGAATCATGGGGGATACCTTGTGTGCATGTAAGATCTCTTTGTCTCTGATGCTGGCAGGCAGCTTCAGCAGAACACTGACAAACCAGGTAGTTCAGATGAAGCACTGAAACTCATCTGGGGATAAATCACTGTTGAAGCTGTAGCTCCCCAGATCCCTGGGGAACCTGAAGGCATTACTCGGTGGTATTTCTCTACTCTTTGGAGGCAGCTGCTGCTCAGTGCCTGGAATTTACCAGCAGAGTTCGATCTGTTTTAGTATATACTTGTTTACAGAGAGAGAAATTCCTGGTGGATGTTGGCACAGTTGTGATATCACTTGAGTTTATAGCTTTTTCCTGAATGACTGTCATTTTCCCCCCTCAGGTCTCTGTGTTAGGAAATTCGACAAACAACGTCAGGATGTTTATTTTGAAGACTGTGAGACTGCTCTGTCTTCTCAGTCCACTGCCTCTCTTACTGATACTGCTGTGGTGCCTGGTGAGGGAGGTTTGCAGTTCTCTTAATAGGAGGAGGTTTCTGTGCTTGACTGATGAGGGAGCCGGTTTGAGACTAAATCCAAGTTTCTTCGAGGAACAGCCACAGCAACCCACCTCTGTTTGGGAGGTACTTCTGGCATGCTCTGTTGGCACTTAGAAGGTGAAACTTTGTTGAGGTCTTGTCCTGGGATTGTGATGATGGTAGACCTATCTCCTCTGGGTTTGAGGTAACATAAGCACTGTTCAGGAAGGGCACGTTTAGGCCATTCACCTTAGTGATGCAGTGTCAGTGAGACTGATTTGGATGATGGGTGCCTATCAGAAATACAGGTCTCCTCTAGGCTGGGAAAGCTTTGTCTGAACACAAAAGGGTGAAGTCTCTCCCAGGCAACAAGTCTGGAGAGTCCTCTCTGCCAGTGACACCAAGCATCTTCCTTTGCAGCACAAAGCAATGGACTGAAGATGGATCACTACTCACTTTCTCTTCTTGAATAAGAACAAACTTACAAAACAAAACAAAATAATAAAAACCCCCCAAAACAAAACAAAAAAAAAAACCCAAACAGAAACAACAGAGGAGAAAGGTTCCTAATCTAAATCACCAGCTCACTGTTCAAGAAAAGGCACTGGAGTGTATGTTTTCTACTGTCTCTCAAGGGCACAGGCTGCAGTTTGGAAAAGTGAAGGTCTGTGCCTTGGTCATGCGCCTGCTTGGTCGCCAGGAAGGCAGGAGCCTTGCCAACCTGCTCTCTAACAAGCAACAGGGGAGCTGCAGCTCTGTGGCCCCTGGGATTGCTGTCTCTTATACTATTTGCCTCAGCACCTCTCAGGCCCTCTGACAACATTATCACCACTGCTATAAACAACAAGGAACTGAACATAATTCATATTATATTATCTATGTAAGTGACAGTAGTTATTATGTCCAAGGCTGTAACTATCCTCTGTGCTAAATAAATTCAAGATTTTGAAGGCAAAACTGTCTCTCTGTGATACCACTTCCAGGAATGATTGCTTCTTGCCTTTCAAAGGGGATAAGGAGCCTGCCAGGGCATTATGAATTTGGAAGTAATGTCTGTGCTGACAGACAGGCACAAGACCATCATTTGCCATCTACGCCCTTGTGTCTGTTGCCTGTTAGGTTTCTGTCCTTTTAAGGCAGCAGAAGGAAATGAAAGTCTTACAGAATGGGGATCACTGTAGTGGGATGTACAATGGGACCACATTGGACCCCTGTGCTTCTGTGGAACAGTGAGGACTGCCACAGTGAGAGGCAGGGTAAGGGTGGGCATGTACTGAACTGAGGGAACTATTGCCTAAACAAGAAAAAAAAACCCAAAACAAACCTCAAAAAAAAACAAAAACAAACCCAAAACTCAAGCAAGCCCATTATTTGTATGGAGAAAGCTTTTCATGAGAATGTGGTTAGAACTGATATATGTATTCCCCCTAAGAAGCTTAGCACTGAGTGGTAATAGAGATCAAAGAGCTACTTAGCCACCAGAGACAGGGAAATTGAGCCCAGGCAGAAAAATAAAAATCAATCTGACTTTTAGCATTTTAAAAATGAATTTGTTCAGAACTGACTTCTGCATGAGTACTTAGGAAAGATTGAGTTTGAGTTCTGTGAGCAAAATTCCTTCTCCCACTCTCCTGCTATTTGTAAAATGACAAGAGAGCTTTCTATGTACAGAATGATTTCAGATCTTCCCTGCCTCACCATTGGTCCGACCACCCTCTTTTGCCTTACCATTTGCAAGATTATTCCACAGGATCGCATACTATAAAGATATTATTAGCCTGCTCACTGCCACATTTCTGGCTCTGTGACTTTGTGAATAATGCTGCCCTTCTCAGAGTACACTAATAAAACCTGTACACTGTGCCATCCTTGGTTGTGTGGAGGACACACTTGTGGCAGGAGAGCTAATTGAAGAAGATATTGAATTAAAAAAAAAAATATGGTGGGAGATGATATTTCTTGAATCCCTCAGATCATAACTCAGTTTTACAAGGATAGAGAAGATATAATCCAGATACCTCAAACAGATCCCCAGCTGTCTAGAATGTGACAGTCTTCCCAGGACTGGAAGCTAGTACTGGGCTTTACTGGTAGGAGGGAGAATCTCTCATTTCTTGCTTCCAACATTTCAAGATCCATTCCCAGACTCAGCAAGCCATGGAATGATACCTAGTGCAGATAGTTGGCCAACATATTTTTTCTTACCTGGAAGACAAACTTGCGTTTGGAAGAGGCTCCTCTTTTTTTTTTTTTTTTTTTCCATGAGACTGAATTTAAAAAGAAGAGGTTATTTTCAGCTTTTCTTAAGTTTAGAATATTAAAATAATATTTAAAAAAACCCTACAGAGTTAAGTCTTTTGGGGAAAAAAGAAACATTCATCATACAGTTCAAGACTTTATCATGATAATCTCAGCTTTGGGGTACAGTCACCCTCTCTCCAGCAACTTAAGGTTAGCCATGGAATAGTCAGTTCTAATTTATTTAAAATAATAAACTGCAAAAAAAAAAAAAAGTGAAAATGTAAGCTTGATTTTCAGGACAGGATTGTGGTTATGTAACAAAACACACAAAATATTTTGCTTTTTAAAAAAATCCACCTTCCTCTAAAGCTGTTTGTTCTTTAGACTAAGAACAAAGAGAAGTCGAGTCTTTGCAGCCTGGAGAACCATTTATCCTCTTTTTCTTTGTGGCAACCTTTTCCATACTTGAAATGATTACTATGACTCCTCTCAATTATTTCTTCCCTACATTAAACAAACCTGTATCTTTTGATCTTTTCTCCCTGTTCATGCCAGGACAGCTTTTATGCAAAGCTGCAAACCACTCCATACATTAAACATGTATTGCAAGCTCTTGGCTTTCCAGGGGCATTAACTTGAGAGGGAAATACCTGGCACAGAATCCACAGAGCAGCTCATTTTAGCTGTTCCCATAAGACTCCTTATGACATGAAACGTGCTTGATCTCATCTGATGTGTATCTACCACAAAACAGATTAAAGGAAAAAGACAACAAAACAAACAAGAGAACAACAACAACAAAAAACCTAGCTATGTAAAATTCCTTTGTATCATAACACATCCTCCAAAATAGTAAGATGTTAATTGCTGAGTCCTCATTAAAACAACTCTCACAAGACAATGTTGTCACTGTAGCATGCCTTCCCAGTGTCAGGAAGCCTAGGACCCACCAAAAGCAGCATCACTTCATGCTTTACTTCACATCTAACACTTCTGCCTCACCTTCCCAAGCAGGCCCATTGAACTGGCTCCTACCACAAAGGGCTCAATCCACCGGACACAGGCCCCCTCTGGCACTGTGGCTTCTGTGCTGCCTCGAGGTGATGCTTGGATAAGAGTGTTCTTTGGCAGGGGAGAGGATTGGCACACAGACACCAACGTGTGACTTGAAGAAGGGTGGAGGAGTCTGCACAGGAAAGTTTAATATTAAAGAAAGGCACAGAAGCCTGGGGAGCCACATGAAAAGCAGGTGCCTGTCAGGGCAGGCGGGCTGGCAGAGAAGGGAGGGAGGAACAGCACCGTAATTACGCAGCACCTTGTGAGTGCCCTGAACACTGCCAGGAGCCAGCGCATCGCAGCACCGACCTGCCTGCTCTCCCAAGACAAGCTGCAGTGCCCAGAGCTGCAATGGGAACCAAGTGAATCAGCAAGGGGCACACGAGTACCCAAGCACCCATGTGGTGCACAATTATGTCAGCATAAAGGCGATGCGCCAAGATAAAAGCAGAGAGATGCTCCTTTGTTTATGAACAGCCAGAGACAAACATGTTACCGTGAAAAGTCGTTTTATTTCAGAATTTCACACACTCTGTCACAGACCATGCACTTAAGACTTTCCCCTTTGCAAATCCACAGCCTCCAGGTGTGGGAGAGAGGGGACATCATCTCTTCACTTCCCACTGCCAGTACCGGCATGCTAAGAGTGAGGGCCCTGATGGCAGCTGGCCAGGAGGCAGCCTCTTACACAGGAAAGGAAATTCATCTGACTTGAAGGATTAGTTGTGCTCAGCAGCAGTGAAACCCCACAGCTGAGTAAGTTGGTCCTCACCCCATGGCTACAGGGAACAAGACAATCTCATGGGAAGCTCAAGTTAGCTAAGCTGTAGCAGAATACACTGAGGCATTCCTGAAGCCCAGGCAGCAACCAACCAATACATACATACTCTGGGCCTCTTACAATCATTTGTCTCTGAGCTGCTCTGCCAGGAAAGTGGCCAGGAGCTGTCATTTTCACATTCAGCTTTAGGTCTTCCTGCTCTGTTATACAGCTTTGACCAGGAAGGCTTCTACCTATAAGCAAGGCAGCCCTCCGGGCTGTACATCAACACATGTACTGCATTTAATACCAGAAGGTGCCAGTTCAAGAGACTCTGCAGGTCTGTTTGACCCACAGGCCAGGTTCAGGATTAGTGTCAAGTTTCCTGCACACTTGTCCTGCTCCTTCTTCCTTGCCTCTGCTGCCCCTTATGCCTGACGCTGCTCTTGAAATACTCCTACTTGCAGTGTCCCTGTGACCCACTACATCTTTGGCCTTTGCTGAGACTGCCACTGTCAGGGCAGCTCCAGGGCACTATGGTGGCTGCCTGCAGGAACTGAGCATTTTCCTCCCGAGAACAGGCTTGTGGCAAGTTCAGAGGAGGGCAAAACTGATGGGAAGAATGATGGAAGTGATTCAAGTGAAGAGGAGCAAAGTCTACAGAAAAGGCAAAAAGGCAGCTTCAGTATCCATTTGATACACAAACTGATCTCAATAGCAGCAAGAAATGGCCATAAAATATTAATTAATTAGGTTGCCAGGAAGAAACAAAAGCATTCATGTAAAAAAAAAAAATCTATATACAGATATGTGGCAACTGTTCTCAAGCCAGCAGCTTCCTCTTGTTTATGTCTCACCTTTTTTGTACCTGTAGTTTTGATCATTCCAAACCATGTTGCTGCTCAGCTCTGTGTGAAGATCATGATATCCAAGTCAGCACCAAGTGGGTGAGAGGTGAGACCATGCTGAAAAAAATAACTTACAGGGAACTGACAACCCAGATATTTTAATATTTTTGTTGACCTTCAAGTAATTAAAGGAAAGGGGAATTTCCCCTAATAGCCTATAAGTTCCAAGTCTCATCTGTCTGCTTTTAGGGTAGGAAGGCTGACATCAGAAAGGCAGTGGAGAGCAAGGAAAGTAAGAAGGGGGGGGGGGGGGAAAATCTGGGAACCAGAGTGAAGAGCAATCAACAGCTGACCAACACCGACTACTGCAAAACTTACAAAACACAAAATAATACAAATTGAATTTGTTACCCTTTTATAGGCTACAGACTTTATATATACACACAAACTTCAAAGTATATATCTGGCAGTCTAGAAAATACCAGTACCCTAAGGATTAAATAATTTAAAATGCAACATTGCGTTATCACTGTATACAGAATGCTATCTGACATGTTGGTTAAAATGGATGGATTATCTGAGAAAGATGCTACCTCTCTCATCTCACCAGCACTGCCTCTAGAAGAAAACAAGGGATAAAGACTCCCATCCGTGATTCTGCTCCTGAAAGTCACCTTGAAACTCCTCTGTCAAAGCAGGGTCCAGTCCTGAGAGGCAGGAGAAAAGGATTCCCATTCCCTCCAAACTCTGCTGCTGCAGTGCCCCTCTCCTTAGTTAGGGAGGCTGGACAGCAAGGGGAAAAAAAGGGTGCTAAAGCAGGAAAAAGACAGGTAGGTTTCTGTAACAATAGCTGCACTGGTCTTTTGAGAGAGACACAGCCCCAGACAAGGAAGGACACCTTCTCTCCCGCGTTTTGAAGGCAGGGAGGCCAGAAGCCTTAATGCAGAGTACAGAGTCTATGTGGCTGGTTGGAGATACCACCAGTGCAGCAGCTGCCCCAGACCCCATTCCGCAGTCCAGCAGCGGCAGGGAGGGCGGCTGAGGGAAAACAACCTGACAGCAGCTGTCAACAGGAGTGGGCACAACTGCATTACCAACAGCTCCACACAGAATGGGAAGGTGTGCCACCACTAGCTTTCTAAGAGTAATTGTAAACTGGGAGCACTGGAAAGTCAGCGCATGGGAATGAGGAAGAGGACAGGCAGCCCCAGTTCTGAGGTGGCTGGGGAGGGGACTAAAACACATCAAGAGCAGATGGCAAAGCCAACATATCTCTAAATGCCAGGTTTGCATACATACATACCCTAATATCAGTGGATGGGACAGAACCTTGCTGATGACACCAGTTCAGTCCCATCACCTTCACAGACTTGGAGCTGGTGAGAATCTGGCATATATGTGCTTATTACAAAGCCTTTTGAGCCATACAGTCTTGCTTCCACCTCCTATAAACCAGAACAGCCATAAGCTCTTGGGGAAAAGATGAAAAAAACATAATCCCTATTCCCTTGTGTGTCTCTCACCCCACCCCCATAATCAGCCTCTTCCTCTAGGCCAGAGACATCTAAGAAGCCGCCCTGTTCTCCATTCCCAGGGCTGTTCCCACCAGCAACACCCAGGAGATCTGACTAAGCAGGAATGGCAAGCCCAGTTCCTTCAGCCTCATCACACAGTCAGACCACAAAGGTCTCCTTCCCTATGACAGGTTCAGTGAAAATTGCCCATACTGGAGGTTGTGTTGCAAGAGATTGGACAAACTTCAGCCCTTATACCTGAGCCCAGCTTGCAAAGGAGAAGGCTCCATAGAAGCAGAAGCCATGGGCATTCTCCTATTCCAAGCTCTACATTCCTAAATACTGCCACTGTAATAATTATACACCCAGGGATACAAAAAAACAACCCTATTCAAAATATCTCAGTCTGCCCTGCATGACTGGGTCAAAGGGGCCAAAACACACAAGGAATGAAGAAAGTGAGACAGTGTGGTACGCAGAGAAAAAGAAAGACAGGGCAAAGTCAGACTGGAGGAAAATACTTCAATGCAAGTCTGCTAAAATCATCACTGGATTTACCAGCCCAGTTCCACCTTCTTCAGACCAAAATGGACTTGCTGCAGTAAGTGCACTACAAGAGAAAGAAGTGCATAGTTTGTTTTTGGGTTTGGTTTTTTTTGGTAGATACTTAAACATTCGCAGAATTTATGCAAAGTTCTTAGAGTTGCAGTTTAGCCTCTTTTCCCTAACCAATAGGTACCTGTTGGGACAGAGATGGTGGAAATGGACCAGTAGCACCAAGAAATTCAGTGGGAGCACCAACTCTAAAGCAGAAAACAATAATGAACCAAAAAGAAACAGAGAGAGAAGTGGAGGAGACATATTTTGCAGTAATCAAAGTCTACCTTGGCTAAACCCTGTCAACACTTCCCCAGGTAAGGCCCTATTACGTCTGCAGCAAGACCTCTGGCTCCGACAGGGAGCTGTAGAGGGTATAGCCCAACTCATCCACTTCTTCAGGGGTGAGCTCTGAAAACAAGTTCACCTTTGGGTTCAGAGCACTGGGGAGGACACCTGCCTCCAAGTAACGGATCAGCCCCTTCAGCGCCTGCAGGAAGCGATCGGCCAGCACGTCCTGGGACCAGTCAGATTCCTCTTGGGATAGGTGCAGGATGACGTTGGTGAGCTGGCTGGCAGTGAGGTGACCCAGGGCTGGGTTTGACTTGCATACTGCTTTGAAGATCTTCAGGCACAAGCAACGGCAGCCAGCATCACACTGGTCCAGGGCCCGCAGGCGAGCCGTCTCTGCTGGCCGCAGGCTCAGTCGCCACAGATTGTCATTCTGGGCCAATCGATGGGGTTTGGCCACCAGTATGATGTCACCCAGAGTCAGGGAAGGTAGGAAGTCAATAAAAAGATGCCGTTCCCGATCATACTGGACTTCCAGCGTCAAGTCTGCTGGGGGAGCTGCTGGTCGGATCACATAATCCAAGAGAGACCCAATTGCTGGCCAGTTGATGGAGCCAGCTACAACTTTTTCAAAGGTGTCTGCTACAGCTTTGGGGGAAAGGTAACCTCCCACCACGCAGCGGTCCCAGTAGCTGCTCCCACGGGGAAAATACTCTGGGTTTTCCCGACGTACCAAGTAGAAGCCAGGAATATTCATTATAGTGTCCTCCCCGGGGATGCACGACCACAGGTTCTGCTCCAGCATCAGAGGCACAATGAGCTGGATATGATCAGCTGTCACTACCTTTCACAAGAGAGAAAATTGGGTAAGAACAAGCTTTCTCTCTCTCTACACTCAGTCTTATTCACCACCTTTAGATAGCCTTCTGTTCCAAAGAACTTGGAATAAGAATTCAGCTGTGTCTCTCTCTGCTGCATGGGATTCACATCCTCCCTTTGTCAAAAGATATTCCAAAGGACTATCTCCCATCATCGGAGGGATAACTCTAAGGTACACCCCAAGCTAGTGCTTATACACTATGTACTACTTAGAAATCTTTAAATACTTTAGGACCTGACATGGACTGCATATATATGAATCATTTTGCCTCCCATTGCTCCAAGTCCACTCCTTAGTTGTGAGATGCAGCTGGCTCAAGGCACTGCAACACCACATGACAATTAAAAACAGGAGGCGGAGTCTTAAGTTTTTAGACAAGCTTAAGTTGCCATGGTCTAATTATCCATGCTTCAACTAGGTACTGCCCTCACCCGGTCTGCCACTTTGTCTGGAAATGGCCATTAAAGATCCATTTTCACCACTGAGATCAAGACCCTGGATCTAAGTTTCACTGGACACTTGACACTCTGTTCCAGAGCTCTGACTCAAACAAAAAAGTGTGCCTCTGAATCACTCACTATAGCCATGGGCATCTTGCCATCAGGGAGATATGCAGCAGGGACTGCTGTCCAATCCAGGTCTGCCATGCATTTAGGAAAAAAAAAAGAAAAAAAAAAAGAAAAAAAAAAGAGAGTAGGGAAGTCCTACATGAATACATAGAGGTCCTAAGGGAATATCATGTATTTGGAAGGAAATGGAAAGGACAAAGAGAAAACAAAGGTCTTCTGGAGAAACAGCGAGAAAAAAAATGCAGCTCAAGGGGGAGACAGAAGGGGAAGAAAGACTGTGATGATATGGAGAAATAAACCAGCAAAAAGCAAATATTTTGCTACTACCACCAGAGCAGCCTGGTCACGGCTGTTCAAACAGTACCGCAGAGGCCAGCGTCCTGGCTCCACAGCGGGAAAGGCGACACCAGGAACCTTATTACAGAAGAATGTTGTGCTGAGCCAGCAGCACCAGCGGGGCAGCCTGAAAACCCCTGCCAAGTCAGTCTGAATAAGGACCCGTCACGCGGCCCAGGCGTTACCTGCAGATCGTCGTAGAGGCTGCCGCTGAGGTACATGTCACGCAGGGGCATGTCGGGCAGCTTGGCACGCAGGAAGCTGCGCAGCTCGGTGCAGATATCCACGGCTGCCTGCTTGGCCCGGGCCTGCTCCTCAGCCGGGATGGCCACCCTCCTCCGGTAATAAGCAAACAGCTTTTCTTGCAGAGACAGACGAAGGCGGGATTTTTGCAGCTCCACTTGACTCCTCTTGGCAGATGGCTTGGGCTTTGTGGGTCGGAAAAAGTCTGCAAGACAGAAGGAGAGCTGTTGATCGCTCCAGTGTTTCACCTTTCAGCATGAAACAGGAAAGACTGAGGGAGAATAAAGCTTAAGATCTTAAAGTAATGAGAGAGATAAAGAATTCAAAAAGATTACTATTATTTATAACTTCCCAATCTGACTTCTACTTCTTGAAGTTACTACTACACCTGCTTAAAGGAAAACATCAAAAGGCTGGGCTGGACAGAGCCTTGTCTGCCCTGTGCTCCTTTAAACGCATACAGGGTTGACAGGCCTGACGCTGCTGCAGCGCAGCAGTTACCACCCTGACCCTTACCCGAGTCGGTGGCTGAAGGGCTGGTGGGAAGGGTCTGCAGGGAGCGGCTGACGTTTGTCTTCATCTCCTGGGTCAGTAAGCGTGAAGAGGAGCCCAGCCAGTTGGGCTCTTCCCAGCTTCTCTTTCCCGACTGGCTCAAACGGGTGGGGCTGCTGGGAGCGCTGATTGCCCGGTCGTACATCTGAAGCAGGAACACCGGGCACAGGTCTGAGTCGTTAACAGCACCATGTTTGTGTTCACCCAGCCCAGTGCCAGCACCCTGGGCCTTTCTGCTTCCCACTGCTCCTCCCCAGCGCTCCCCACACTCACCCGCTTGACGGCCAGCGTGGCGATGCCCAGCATGGCGGCTCCGCCCACACCCAGGACCAGCCGGGCGTTGGACAGCACGAAGTCGATGGCAGTGCCCAGGCCGTTGTCATCTTTCCTCCCTCTGCGCTGCCCAGCGCCTGCCATTTCCCCTGCAAGAAGTGGGGCTGCTAAACTGACAGGCCAAACATGCACCCTTCTCCTCTGCCCCTTACTATAGCTCCTGGGGTCTCAGCACAGAGCACTAGGGAGGGGCCACCCAACCCTGCAGCCTCGTTCATTATCTTCCCTTGCTCATTCCCAGACACGCCAGAACAGTACTGGCCCAGCTCTGCAGTGCCAGCATTTCTTTGCTTCCATCTCCATTTATGATCTGAAGAAAAACATCCCAAATTTGATGTAGGGCTTCTAATAATTGAAGAAGGTTTTGTTGTCACCTGATATTTTTTAAGAGGAATGTAAGATTTACTTTAGCAGTATTTAGCAATAAAATCCTTTTTATTACTAAATTATGTAAAACTTTATGACCATTCCTTTTTAATTTGTGCTTCTAAACCAAACTGTGGCTTTTTTATGCAAAATATTATCCTCTTATCAACGTAAGATGGGTAATTTTGTTCAGAGACAGGGTGACGCAGGTATGGTCAACTGCTTGTTGACCTACTAGGAATCTTCCCAAGAGCTGACAGGCAGTCTCAAAGCATCCACTCCCTGACTCGCTTCTGGAGAATAGCAGGTCCCAGATACTACAAAGACACTCAAGAGTCAACAGCAGAGTCTACAGCATACCACAAAGGGAACAGCTCCCTTGCTTTCACTGGACATTTATTCCTGCTCTCAAGGCTGGTGGATTTGAGTCTCATACAAGTCGTGTATAACATAAACATTCATATTTTCTTACCTATATATTTTTGTTTCCTCCAATTCCCATTTACCTGATCTTCAATAAAGAGTCGCTGCCCAACTACACAGGTAAAACACATTTTGTCAACCCTGTATCCACAGGTAGATCATCAATAAACCTACATGAAAATCCAAGGAAGTTCTTCCAACCTGATTCAAGGTCTGTTTTCTAAGTCTGCCTCAAAGGTTCAGAGCCTGCACGACTTGGGTGGTTTAAAACTACTGTTAGGTTTTTCTAAGGATGAGCTACAACCTCAGGATTAATGTTCCTGCTGTTGAGTCACTCCATCACTAGGCAGAGAAAACACACCCTCACAAAGCTAACTGTAACAGCAGCATGAAGACAGTTACACTGTTGTGACATACCTGTGACCTAATGCATCTGTGGAGAGAACAGGAGAGCCCTCCCAGTGTGCCTGGGGAAGCACCTTCTGGATTTCTTCAGGATAGCAGCGGGCAGGAAGCATTAATCATCTGCTTGGCTGGGAGAGTTCGGAAAAAAGGGAAACGGGGCCAGAAGGAGCTACAGGGAATCTCTAAACCAGGCCCCCGAGTTTGCTCTGCAGGAAAGCTTGCCCCTTCTCCAACTGTCTTTCCTTGTCCTCCAGTCGCTGCAGGGCCAGGTTCTTGCGGAACTCGCGGCGGATGGAGGCGAGGTAGAAATCCCGGTCTGTGTAGCGCAGCCCGCGGCCCTGGCGCAGCAGAGCCCGGTAGAGGGTCAGGACGGCCTCGCGGGACCACGCTGCCATGTGGGACGGGTGACCTAGAGGAAGGTGACGAAGTGCGGGATCCGAGTCAGCTCTTCTCTCCCCCGGGGACGCAGCGGCGACCGCCGTCTCCCCCTCCCTCCATGCCTGGCTCCACAGACCGCCGCCCCGCAAGGGACGGGACAGCCCCCCTAACGGCGCACCGCGGATAAGGGGCTCTCGGAGGCCGCCCGACCTGTTGCGGGAGAACCGTCAGGCCTGCGGCTCGGCCCTTCCCGAGGGCGGCCGCCCCAGGGCTCATCGCAGAACCCGCTCCCCACCGGGGTTCTCAGATGGGGTCGAGCTCACCGAGGCCCCGCGAGGGCCTGGACGCATCGCACTCACCAGGGAGGAACGGGGCGAGGAAGGGGAACCGCTCCGGGTCTCTCACAGCAACCACTGCCCTTCGCCGAACGCTCCGGCGGCCACCACCTCCCTCCCGGCGCTGCTCCCGGGGTCACCCGGCAACATGGCCGATGCACTTCCGGATCGTGACCCCGTCCTCGCCAATCAGAGAAGGAAGCTCGCCGGGGCCCAAACAGTCCCTTCAGCGGAGGACTTCCGGCCGGCGCGAGCCCGAGCCCGAACCCGGGCGCTGTCGCGGCGCTGTCGCCCCCTGCTGGCTGGGCGCCGCCTGACGGGCGGAGAGCGGGAACGCGCCGCTCCGCGCCGCCCGCCCTGACAGGCTGCCCCCTGGCGGCCGGGAGGGGACTCTGCCGCCCCGCGGTGCTCCCAGTTGGGGCTGGGGGTTGATCCCGCTGCGGCTACGCGGTGAGGTGGCCGCGCCCCGCATGGGGTGATGGCTGAGAAGATGAGCGAGGAGTACTGCGGGAAAGAGGGCGGGGTGGGGTGGGAACCAGAGACACCTTGAAGGGCTGCGGGGAGCGGCGTGCCTTCCAGCCAGCACCCCGTGGCCCAGAACAGCTGGAGCACCGAGAGGTGTTTGCTTCTATCGTTCTGGCTTTGTCGGGCATAAATGCCATCAAATGGTTTCATGTGAGGATGGGGAGGGTTCAGCTACAGTGAGTCGACACCCACAGCACCGGCTGCCGTGGCCGTCTCTGGCTGTGCATGCTGGCTGCCTGGGGTAGCGTGGGGGTGAAGAGAGAAAGCTGCTTTGGTGATTCAGGGTAGGCAGAGAGCAGTGCTGCCTGTATAAAGGTACCTGTGATTATCCTGATGCTATTTACAGGATAACTTACCAAATTCAAGCTCCTTATCTTCAATCCAAGGAACCTCAGAGCCTTGTCTGGAAGTCTCAAGGGCTCTGGGAGAAGGGCAGTAGCTGGCATCCTCTCCAGGGACTGACTGCCTGAGGTGATGGAAGGAGCCTCACAAAGCCAGGACCTTCCCATCCCTCTGTTTGGGTTCAAATCCCCCTTTTTCATTCTCACCCTCTCTGCTGACTCTGGGGAGTAATTGTTCCTCCTTAACCGTCCCCTCTTCCTCAGACACTACCAAGACATAAAACTTAACCCCCATGTGCTGTGCCTCCCCTGGGAGAGAGGGTGAGAGAAAAAGCAAACCATGTGTGACAGAGGAGAGACACATCACTCCACACACTTCTCAGCGATACCAGATATGACAGCGATAGAATTGAACAGGAAGAAAAGCAGAAGCTCTGGCCTGGCTTGCTCCTTGCCGATCTCCTCTTGTTCATTTCCTTTCTGAGATAAACAACACCAATCGTTTTGATCTCTCTTTGTGAGTGAGTTTGCCATGCCCCTAATCAGCCCTTTCTGAGAAAGGCTTACTTGAACTGCAGACAGTATTCCCAGAGAGGCCGTGCTAGTGATTTACATAATAGCATTATCATATTTTCCATATTATTCTCCCCTTTGTCCTTCTGCATGTTAATATTTTGTGTGGGGTTTTTTTTTTAACCTGAAGCTACTCACAGAGCCAGGGTTTGAGTGACATCCAGATCCTTTCCTGAGTTGTTAAATACCATCGAGCTTTGTAATTCTAATGTGCAATTTCTTTTATCTTTTCTGGCTTCCCACGTGCCCAGTCAAACCTTGACAAACGGGTGGCATTGCCCACTTGCCACATTTGCGTTTTTAGCTCCAGTCCCTTCTGAACTCCTCAAGAGTCAATAGCTTTGAGACATCTCTGAAAAATATTTGGTATATGGCTCATCTTTGTTTCCAGACTGTCAGTGCATATACTGAGCTATCTGGGTCCTCGGGGGTAGCATGGATATTCCCTACCCTTAACCTTCTGCCAGAATGAAAATCAATCTTTGAACCTTCCTCCCAGCTTCCTGCCTCCTTCTCCAGTTGTTGAGCCACAGAAACCTTTCACTCCTCCCAACAGGGCGCTGTTCCCTCTGGGCAGGTGAGCTGATGATGATTCCCATTCCCAAATTCTCAAGTCTGCATCAAAACTTGGGCAATTATGTGCAGCAAACCCCCGATGTGCTGTGGCTGCATCTGCCAGATCAGGCTGCACGACTCCAGACTTCCCTTGCTGCCCTCCTGCCATGGCAGCCAAGGGCTGTGGGCCTCTGTAAGCACCCACTGCCAGCCTCACCCCTCCAGTTGTGCCTGTTTTAGTGTTTCTCTCCGGTTTTCCCCCTTGGGCTGGCTGCCAGCTCCTGGGCCCCTCACTAGCAGCTCAGTGTGTGTGTGAACCCCCCTGGCCACCCTGCACAGTGTAGCTCCCAACTGCCCCGGCCTCTGTGGGGAGGCCACTGGCAGTGCCCACTGCCTGAGGTGGGCTCCCCACACTGGTGCCATGTGGGCATGGGCATGGAACCTGCCCCTTCTGTCTTGCAAAGAGAAGGGCAGCAGAGCAACACACAAGTGGCACCGTCCCAGCTGCTGTGTGAGCAGCGGACGTCTGGTGATGTGCCAGAGCTTGTAAACTTGAACTCTGCCTTGAGACAGTGAGGAAACATGCCACTTCTCTCCAATGTGTCCCAACTTGGCCAGCTCCTCTGCTGACCCACCACAAGCAGCCACTCTGGTGGGGACCCACCCAGCATCCCCAGAGACTTGTGCTTCCTGATGAGGTGCTGGACCTCCTGTGCTGTTTCCTGCAGAGCCCTGTTGCCTGGTGGCTTCTTTGCCCATGGACCCACTGGGAATGGAGTGCCCTCCAGCCTGTATCCCTGCAGTAAAGAGAATTGAATTGCCCTGAAGGGTGAGGTGCAGGCAGAAGAGGAAGGACCCACCTTAGCTGTGCACCTGGAGAGCAGTAAAGACCTTTGTTTCCCCAGTTACTAAGTAAGCTTGTAAAATAACAAAGGCAGCACAGGGTGACAAGGCACCATTATATAGCACCTGATATTACCCAGGGTAAGGCACAGAATACCCCCATCCCCCATCCCTCACCTTCCTGGGAGTCTCCAGGGCCATTGCTACTCTGCTTATGCTTGCAGCCACTCTGTCCACTCAAGCAGCCACTGCCGTGGGCTCTGAGGATTACCAAAAGCAGCAAACTGCTGCCTCTGAGCCCAGCTTGCAGGCTCTGTTCCTGTGAATCAAGGGCCATCCCTACTAGGGCTTCCCATCAGCCATTTTGCAAGGGTAGGGCCATTCCCAGCCAGAGAGACTGTTGCTGCCCACCACCAGCCAGCAAACCATCCCTGGGCAGCAGGAAGGTGACCATGACTCACAGTGATGCAAAGGGCATCCTGGAGGAGCTCCGTTGGGTCAGGAAAAAAATGTGCGCTTGGAAACAGAAAGCTGGCCTCTTATAGGAGCCAGAAAATAACCCCAAAATACAAGAGGGAAGATGCGTAGTGAACCCAACAATGCCATCTGAGCTTGGGCTTAATATCTTCTACTAAATGGACCTTTTGGCAGTCTAACTGTTCAAAAGCTCTCTCTTTCCTCACAGCCCCTTTTCTCAAGCAATCACAAGGAAGAATGGCATTGGGGCTCCTGCTGACCATCTGTGGTGAGCCGGTGGAGGGCAGAGGGCCAAGGGTGGTGCAGGTGGCTTCTTTTCCTGAAGTCAAACAGCTTTGGTGTTGAGCACATGTGGGAAGGAAGACAAGTGCTGAGGGAGGAGAGAGCACTGGTACGCAGCCACCTTTCAAGGGATGTTCCTGATCTCCCGATGAGACCCAGAGTTTAGTAAAAGAGTAACTGACCACTCTGAGGAAACACACTCAGAGTATGTGTCTGGCTGAAGGGAAGAAAGCAAAGGTTCCCAGCCCCACTGCTGCTGAAGTGGGGCTATTCAGCCCCCCAGCAAGGGTGAGTAAACACTGGCAGGGGTGAGCAGTATCCTGTGAAATGCAGATCTGCCACTGCGAGGATCTGTACGAGGGTAGCCACGGAGGCTCAAGTTCTACTACCAAACTGAAATACACTCCTGTGGTGTTTTTGCAACCGGTCCATGTGCATCTTTGTTCTCAGCATGACTTGCATTTCTTCGACTAAATTTCCCTATGGCTGGGTTTTCTGGGGGTTTTCTTTTTTATTATTCCCTGGGCAGTAAGATTCCGCTCCCCCCCCCTCCCCGGGTTTTCCCCTTTGCACCAGCTGCCTGCCGCAGAAGGTTTCCAGAGCCACTCAGAGACCCTGCCTTTGTGAGTGCTGTCATGCTCGGGATTTTGCGTCACTCTGACAGTTCATGGGCTTTCTGCAGAGTGCTGAGAGCTTGCAGCTGGTGGTACCAGCCCTCCGAGCAGGGCTGCGCACGCTGACCCCAGGCTTTTTCTTCTGTTCCACCCACTGCACACTGTGGTGAGGTCAGCTGAGCATGGATGTGGGATTTTGGGTTGTGTAAGGGGGGGTCTGGACTCACAGTCTCGTGAGGTTTGGTCCCACGTACATATATACAACCTGAGAAAGGCAGAGCAGCTATATCCTGCTGCTTCTCTTTCTAGGTGAATGCACCTATTGCACCTTTTTCTCCCATTAAGTCATGGGTCCTTGGACTTATTTCTGTCCTATTCAGGAAAACGTCTCGTTTTGGTTTTGGAGCAGTTTGACATTAATTTCTGGGTAACACTTTGAGCTTTAAAAACACAGAGAATGAAACAGAAGAGGGTTGATGTTTTCTGCAGTCTTTTATTTTTGTGTGTGTGCCCCTGGTTCTTAGTAAGTGTCTGGGGGGTGGGGGGAAGATATGACTGATGATTTGTTGCTCTCTTTTTGGAAAAGGTCCAGCCTGTAGAACAGAGCTAAAATGCCAGGAAGGAGTTTACTGCATAGAGGCAGGCTTATAATATTTGATTTCATACATTCTCTGGGTAACATGTTTAATTTGAGATCCTGGATAAGTCATTTTAGATCTTTAGTCAGCATAGCTTAGTTGCTCTTCTTCTCAGTTTCCCTTATTTTTAGAAAGGTGAAGCATGGTTCCCAAATTAAATCGTTACTGGGATGGACTTCAGCCAAAAGGATCAACAGTTCAAGCTGTAAGGCACAGAATACATAAAAGTGAAACAATGGAGTTTTATTTTCTGTTTCATTTGGCAGGGTGAGGGGAGATACAGCCTTGAAAGATTTGTATTCTTACATTGCCATACTGTATTTCAAGACAGTAAGGACTGTTTTCTCACTTAGCTAAAAAAAAATAAAATAAATAAAAGCACAAAAAGAAGCATACCCAAAAATGCTGGAAATGTCAGGATTGCCACATTTTCCTTAGTTCCAAGTAAAGGTTTTTGGGGAACTCAGAGATGCTTACAGTAACATCCCAAACATTAGCTGAAGTGGGCTGATGCTTTACCCTTTTGCTGACATGCTTGTCCCTGCTGCAGCTACAAAGGAAAGCTTGCAGCAGCCTGGCTCCAAGTTGGGCTCCTCTCCCAAGCATCCATAGGTTAAATCCCTTATTTCAGCCTCTCACTTCCATGACCCAGAGTGCTTTTCCTGGATGGAACAGTTTTTGCATGTCTCCCCTGAGCCTATTTTGCAGCAGCAGAGCAAAGTTGTGCAAATCTTGCTCCCAGGTGAAGGCTTGACATGGCCGGGGAATGAATGAGCGTGCCTGTGAGCCACAGACACACGTGCCACTGCCAGGAGCAAGACTATACCTCCCTTCTGATATGGCTGTGGCCAAATCCTCCCTTTCACCATGCTCTGGAAAGCAGGGCACCCGCTGCCCGCAGCAGGGGGCACATGAGCATGAAGCCATTTGCTGGTGTTGTTCTCCAGGGCTGGGGCGACTCTCTCCCTGGCTGCTCTGTGGGCTACCTGCCAGCCAGCTGAGACCTCACTGCTTTCCCAGCTGAGCCACTGAAGCAGCAAGATTAAAAAAAACCAAACAAACACCAACAAAAAACAACAAACATTCAGCCAATAACTAAAAATTAACTGCCTCTGCTAAACAGTATATTAAGCTGTGCTCTTAACATAGGGAACAAATGTTTCCGAGCAACAAAAACAAACAGCCAGCAAGCCAGGCTCTTGGTATCCCCTTTCCAGCTTTCTAAAAGGTGTAAGTTTATGTTGAAGTCAGTTTGTTTCCAAGCACTCTGGTGTTTGGAAACAGCATGTCCATCCACCTTTCAGCAAACCTGATGCCAGTATCAATCAGGAACTAGCTGCAGCAATCTTCTCTGAGAGCTAGAGACGAAGACCTGCCACAGCCTCGGTTCCCATCAAGCAGGGCTGCACAATGCCCACAGTGAGCACTGTGATGGAGAGCAAGATTTTGGGAGACACAGCTTATTTCCAGGCAGGTTATGCCACAGCTCCTCTGTGATGCATCTCCCCGCAAAACACATGGGTTTTTTGCAAAATGCACAGGATTTACTTGGCCTTGGCTTGCTTGCATGCTCCTGGTTCACTACAGTGCTTAAAGATCTATATGCATGATGCATACTGCACATAACAAGATCCAAGTTATGTCTTGAGGGACCCTCTGAGAGATTTTACAAGGCTTATGATGGTCATGTGCCCCCTGTACTCAGCTGACCACCAGCATTGCTCCTGCAAATGAGGGTATCCACCCCAGACTGGTTTGTGGTAGAGTCAACCCCTCATTCACAGAGGCAATTTGAGCATCTGCAGCAGAAGCTTGTGCTTTCTAGGGAAATAGGTCTTCTTAGTATATGTCAGTAAGAAATTTTGTGTTGGAAGCAAAAATAAAATGTAGGAGAAGCTTTCACCTAGTCAAGTCTCATTTCTTAAACTGTCTCGTGGAATTACTCTTGTCCTAAGCCTATATACCCGTCTTCCCCTCTTGAAAAATGGAGAGTTAAGGCATTCTGGCAATCATCTGTTTTTAGATTATTCTCCCTTTGGGCACAAAAATACAGTGATCACTGAGAATGCTAAAAATTCTTAATAGAAAATGCAAATTGTTAATTTTGAGTAGCATGTTTATTCCAAGCCCTTTGCTCAGGAGAGAGTCAGCAGGAACATGTTAGCAACAGACTACACACATCTCTAGTTGGGTAGGAAGCCCCCCAAAAAAGGAGAATTGAAAACATCAGACTTGTGGAAGAATGAAGGGGGAAAACTAACCTATAATGTTGACAGTCATTATCACGTAACAGGACCAGCAACAAACATGAAGTGCAAGACACTTCAAAAGTGTCTTGTTTTCACTTGAAAAGTGAAATAGTTGTAAGATATCACATGAGCTTGTGACAGGCCCTTGCCAAAGGCACTGCTGAGGTCCGATGTTTAAGAGGATTTGGAGCAGGACCGGACCTTGATACTGAGTAATGGGAACAGCCAAAATTACATTAGAAAGGTTTAAAAATAAGCTAAAACAAGGAGGTCATGTTCTCTTGTGCATCATGCCAGAAGTCAGACACTGGAGAGATATTTCTGCAGTGGGGAGGTTTTATTTGAGGCTCCAGAATGTCCACAGCTTCACCTGAAGCAGTGGATGCATCCAAGGAAGGGAAGAAGGTGATAAGGAAGTATTTCATAAGTGATGATGCTTGTTCCCACATCCAACAGCTGTTCTGAGAGCTGCTAGGCAGCCACCCTTCCCCACTTGTGTGCCTTTATATGCTGATACTCACCTAACATGCAGAAGATTGGGTATGACCCAAGCTGAAAAAAATCAGGAATTATTTCCCAAACCAGCTGAGCTCTTTCTCTCGAGCTCTCTTCTTGGGAAGACCATCCTGCCAAGATGGGAAACAACTTTCCTCACTCGATTTTCCATCAGCTTTTCTGCCAGGTGATCAGAAATAAAAGTTGCCACACACACAGAACCTTGGTTCCTTTCATACTTTGTAAATTTTCTTTTTAATTTTTATTATCTCCTCCTTTTAAGCATCCCTTTAAGGGTGAAATGAAATCCAACCATTTACAGAGAAAATGATTTCAGAATGTACACTTGATTTATCCTTACAAAAAGTTCATTATTACTTGCTGTTTATAAATTACAGAGTGGAAAGGAGCTTGGTAGATGCACTTCTTTCTTTTATTTTTTTTTATCGAGTACACATACTTTTGCCCAAACAGGGTGTTCTGGGACCACCCCAGGGGCAACACCACCAGTAGGCTCAGGTGGAGCCCAGACTCAGAAGTGCTGCTAGACTGCTTCCATGATACTGCATCATCATCCACACAGGAAGAAAAAACAGTGGTTTGAATTTTAAAATCTCAGAGTAATTCAGATCCCTTCTTAATCCATTATCTGTAGCCCCCAAAGCTTTAAATGTCAGTGTATTGCATTAGAAACAGCTTTCTTTTCCTGGTGCTGGATCCGAGCCCCCCCTGCCACCCCCTTACCTCCAGCTCCCCCTCTCTTTCCATAATAAAAGTGAGTTTGTCCAATGTCTCAAATCTGACAGGAGTTTTTTGGGGGCTTGGGGAAAACACAGCAACAGGGGGATTCAGCATCCATTCGCCCAATCCCTTCTCTTCTTTCTCAACAATGTTTGAGGTCAGTGAAGCAAGGACAAGCCTCTTTACCACCAGTGTTCACTAACTGGACCAGGAATGACCCTGGACACATGTATTCACAGTGCAGAGGCACAGCAGCCACAGAGATTGATGGCAGGAGCTGAGAGACAAGGACAGAGTCCCAGGGGATGTTTGGGAGGGGAAAAGTCACTACCATTCCACAAGGATACACCAAGTATTGTGGAGGGGAATAAATACCCATTCTGCTCTGACATTCACTCTGCATCCCAACTTGTAGGTTACCTGGAGCCACAAGGTCCCTTCATTTACCTGCCACAGAGACATGAAGAGCAGGCTGGCCTGAGCTGCATGACAGCTAACACCTCAGCAGGACACGGGGATCAGAGAAAGCAACAGTGAGAGTGGACCTGAGCACATCATCCTTCATATCAAGCACACAGGCACAAAGCCACCCCATCTTTTCTGTTTGCCACTTAGATACACTGTTACCCACACTCCTCTGAAAGGGGAAAAGAAGCCAACCTCTCCTGTTCCCTCTGCTTTAGAAAGCTCACCTGTTTCTGGTCCATCAAAGCCCATTTCCTTCCCTTCACTCAGAGGACAATGAGTTCCCCAGACCAAAGCTACCTTTTTTTGGTGGGAAGCACAAGGGAAGGCCAGAATAGAGATGGGCAGAAAGATAAGAGCAAGGCTTAGGGCTGTCACACACTGCTTTACCTAATACTTGGCCCTCCTTTACACCATGTAATTTGAAAGTGAAATGGTTGGGAGGAAGAAAAAACACAGAGCTGAAGAGGGCTGCAGGGATAGGCTGGCAATGCTTTTCCACCCTCCACCAGACAGCTTTGCTCCCTGAGAGGCAGGGGGGCACACACCTTCACAGTTCATAGCTGCAACAACCAACAGGCAGCAGGTTCTGGTGGTCTGATCCCAGTTCCAGCCCAGGGACAGGACAGGGTTTAGTCCTTCCCTTCTCAAACCTCAGGATCTGGTTCAGACAAGATCAAGGAGCTTCAACGCTCTCCTCAGCGTTCAGCACTGAAAAATGAGGATCTGATATAAACTTGCCTCCTTTGACTTGCTCACCATCCCACACCCTCATGTGCTTTTGGGTTCCCTCTTGTGGAGGTTGTCTGGCCACCACTTTGGGAAATCACTGTGCAAAAGTCAGTTTGCTAGTCCCCATCCCCTCCAGGGACAAGAAGGAAGATTTTTAATGCCTCTCTAACTTACTAAGAATTAAAAAAAAAACAAAAACAACCACAAAAAAACAACAACAACAAAAAAAAAAACACCAAAAAAACCAAACCCAAACCAAACAAATAAAACCCCCCAAAAAAAACAGGGTTAGCTGGACAAATGAGACAAACTTTGATTGGTTTGGCCTCAAATAAAAAATGATTAAATTATTCTTGAGAAAAACAATACATTTCATCTGTAAAGCCCCTTCTTACCCCCAAAACAGAAGACTGTCTTCAATTTAATTTCTTAAGTCCAGGAGGAGAGCAGGACAAGAGTTCTGCAGAAGAGACTCAGTGCTGCTGTGCCAGTAGGACCTTCTTCTACCCCAACAGTGCAGAACGCAGGGAGATAGAGCGATTGATGGAACACATAATGGAGGTGAGTGGAGAGCAAATAGGCTGTAGTTAAGGAATAGGAGATCCAGGTATTGAAGCTGTAGGCTTATCTGAAACTCCCAAGAGACAAAGGACATACCTCAGCTATGAGAATGTGACTTGCCAAACACTAAAAATCCCCAAGGACACCCATGCGCTGGAAGGGCTGGTATCAGAGGAGAGGCTGCTCCCACTGTAAAAGATAACGAGGTGCTGCCCCAGCACAGATGCACTTTACCCCCTGTTTCAAAGGGCTCTGGTGCTGCCAAAGCTCCCCTGAAAAGGTTCCCTGTCTTTGTCTCCTGTCTTCAGCAAGGCCTGCCACTGTGCTTGTGCTGATATCATTGAGATAAGGGAAAGCTAAAGGTTTCAGAGCAGATCTCAGGTTCCCCCTCTATGATTAAAACCGAGAAATAGCTCCTTCCTTCTATACTTTTCTGCTGCTGAATCCTGTTCTCCTCCAGCTGCCCTCAGGGAAAGCATGTTCCCCTTGTGCTTCAGCCTCAGCGCTACTGCTCTCATCTTTCTCAAAGCAGGCTCTTCCTTTCTCAGCTGGGTCCCCATCTCTCTATAATCTTTCTACACCCAAGACCTTCATGCAGCTGCACAGCACAAGGACCCCATGACTGTGACAAGGCTCCCTCCTGCTGCATCAAGTCTAGACTTAGAAGAACCAGAGTTTTTCTTTGGGGAAAGAGCATTCTGCCTACCAATGCTTCTCCTTCCACTCAGTTCCCAAAGGGGTTTTTCTACATTTGCGAAGACACAACAACAGTGAGAACAGCAATAAAAAAAACCCCAAACAAATCCCAAAACCAAACAAAAACATGAGGGTCCTTCTGTTCTTCTAAGCACTATGGCACATGAGAGGTGGAAGGAGCCAAGATTAACTCCATCTCAGTTTGATCAGAAAAAAAAAATTCATCTTCATTCTGTTCCAGTCCCAGTCTTGTCAGGTAATTAAGTTATTTTTGTTGATGTTTTTCACTTCTCTAGAGAGAGGAATAGGAGGGGGAAGATAGATACAGAGGTAGTAATGAGGCACAAGGGTGGCAATGGGCTGGAAAACACAGAAATCTAGAACCCTGATGTAAGTAACAAGCTTAACAGCAATGAAATCCCCACACACTGCTTCAGCATAGCTGGCCTGATGTCAGTGTCCCTCCACCTCCATATGATCTTCACTTCTATGCACACAAGCCACTCTTTCCACTGCAAGGCTAATAGAGCAAGCTCATAATGTTTTTCACCTTGCCCGCTACAGCCTGGACTCCAGGTATCTCATAAAACTGTCTGCTAGGGAAGGATGGTGAGGGTAGAAACGAAACATGGATCTGCCTTCTCAGTGAGATGAATCAGTCCTGACTACCCATCATTGGCAAATGGAGTAGTCACTGCCCCAGCCAGCTGCAACTAGTGTCCTCCTACATCCCCTCGCCTCTATGTTGTCTTGTCTGCATGGCCCAGGTTGCACATGCTCTCTGGACTATTTGATGTCTCTTGGCCTCGGGGTAATGTCTGCCCATGGCCTGTTTGCCCACAACCTCCTTCCTACCCTAAGATCAGACAGAAGGATCCTCTGCTTTGGCATAGGATCCCCACAGCACTCATTGCCGACTCAGAGCTTGGCCCTTCTCCTCTCCCTTTTACTCCATGGCCAAAAAGAATAGCCAGCACATGAAAACAGCAGCCCTGCAACAGGCACAGCCTGCAGGGTTGCAAAGGCAGACAGAGAGGCACCCAACAGTGCCATGCATATAGCACTGCTACATGGAGCCAATGCTTTCCCTGGCCCTCTCCTGTGAATTTCCCAAAAAGTAATCCCTGCCGAGACAGAGCTCACAGCTTCTGGATACCGCTGTTTCCTGAAAGCACACACCCCCAAGCCCAACTACGTTCCCTTCCCCTGCAATACTGGCAATGAATGCCCACGTGCATACCAAAACCATACATGTTAGCACTCATGCACATAGGAAACCATGCACTTGTAAACATACACTCCCACCATCTGATTTCCCTGCAGCTTATCCCAGTCCCAGCAGAAGCATGTACTGCAGGGAAGATGCTTCAGCTTCTGTGGGCCAAGCCAGTGCAGTGTTGGGGGGGGGGGGGGGGGGGGGGGGGGGGGGCGAGCGACGGGGGGAAAAAAAA
>JAOEGS010014209.1:0-48253 GCA_025447755.1 Corythornis vintsioides
CCAAGCCCCCCATGGAGCTGTGGTGCTGAGGGCCACGGGGCAGTGGTGCCCTGGCAGTGCTGGGGGATGGTTGGACTGGCTGATCTTAAGGGCTGTCCCACCCAAACCCAGTCTGGTTTCATCCCAGCTGTGGGGCAGGTTGGGAAGCAGCCCCATGTCCCTCACGGGGACACCCCCTCAGACCGTGTCAGCTTTTATCCCCCCTGGGCTCCCACAAGCACACCCGGCCAATCCTGCTCCCAAGTGCAGGTGAGTCTCTGCTTTCCCTGCTTTTTGTTTCCAGGTTGGATCCCAGGAGCCAGGCACATTGCTGGCTGCAGCAGCAGGGCCGAGCTGAGGTAGCCCCTGAGCTGTCCTGTGGGTGGCAAACCACAGCAGTGACAACCCCCACCCTGCTCACAGGACAAGAAAAGCAGCTGTGGCCGGACACACAGGCTGCTCTTTCTATGTTGGGGTTTAATCTTTTATAACACCCAAGGTATGGAAAAAAAAAGGGCCAAGGAAGGTTGCTGGGGGTTGTTAAAGAGAAGTTTGCAAATGTGTTATCTGGGTGATCTGTGGAAATAGCCTCCTGGGAAAAGAAACCAGCAGAAGGGCCAGGAGAGCAGGGTGGCCCAGAGTAGAGGGGAGGAGCCCTGTGACTGCACCACAGGATGTTGTTTACAGATAGTGATCACCACAAACACTGTTTTCCCATGCTGGGGAGCTGTGCAACAGCTCTATGGGAGTCCTCAAGCAGGTGACACCACCCGCTTGTCCTCAGAGAGCACAGACCCAGCCCACAGCCCAGGGAGCTTCCTGGAGCCTGGAGGGGTCAGTTCTGGGCCCCTCACTCCCAGCAGGACATGGAGGGGCTGGAGTGTGGCCAGGGAAGGGCAATGGAGCTGGGGAAGGGTCTGGAGCAGGAGTGTGGGGAGGAGCAGCTGAGGGCCCTGGGCTGGTTGAGCCTGGAGAGGAGGAGGCTCAGGGGAGACCTTCTGGCTCTGACAGGAGGCTGGAGCCAGGGGGGTCGGGCTCTGCTCTCAAGGAACAAGTGGAACTGGCCTCAAGTTTCCCCAGGACAGGTTGAGGTCGGAGCTGAGAACAATTTCTTCCCCTCCAGGGCAGGGGTGGAGTCCCTGTGATCCCAGGAGGGGTTTCCAAGCCCCTCATGGAGCTGTGGTGCTGAGGGCCACGGGGCAGTGGTGCCCTGGCAGTGCCAGGGGAGGATCTGAAGGTGTGTGCCAACCAGACCACATTGTTCCCACCCGTGTTGTGCCAGTGCCCTCTGGTGCCTGCTGGATCCTCCCAGCACCCAGGGGTGGAAGAACTGGGGGCACAGCCTGTGAAATGAGACTCAGACACGGGTGTGGGTCACGGGCAGATGCTGCCCCCCCCTTTGTGCACGGAGCTCTGACAGCGACAGGCAGACAGAGGCCACACCCCCCACCCAGCCCTGGGTTTACAGTCACCCAGACTCTCCAATTCCAACAGGGAAAGTGCAGCCCTTCCAGTACCAGAACAAGCAGGAGTTCTGTCTCCCGAGAGAAGCCACTGGAGCTGAACAGCCTTCTAGGAATTCACACACAGTGGTGAGGAGGCCATGGGCCGTGGAAACCACCCCCAGGAGCAACTGTAGCCAGGGAATGGCTGTAGCCTCAGGAGCAGTGAGAGGTGCATTGTGCGTAGATTACAGTCCTACCAACAGCTACAGGAGTGGCTCCCTGGAAGGAGCTGGACAGTCAGTTCAGGCCTCCTTGGCTCCCTTGGCTGCCTCTGCTTTGCCAGGGTCTTGCTTCAGCTTGTAGTCGGCCAGGGCGGCTTTGATGGCGTCTTCAGCCAGCACTGGGAACAGAGGAAGGGTTCCAGGGAAAGGGGAAGGAGGGTGGGAGAAAACACCCCAAAATCAGCACAGAAAACAGCACAAAATTGGTTCCTCCCGTGGCCTGACCTCAGCGTGTTCCCCGAGCAGGAACTTTGGACAACATGGAGAAGCACCCACGCTCCTCCCAGGGCCACCCAGCTCAAGCTACCTCGTGTCTGAGCTCCCACCACCCTGCCCGTGCTTCACTTACTGGAGCAGTGCAGTTTGACTGGGGGCAGGCAGAGCTCTTTGGCAATATCCGTGTTCTTGATCTTCAGCGCCTCGTCAACCTGAAAAGCAGGGATAGAGCTGCTCAGGGGTCACTCCAGGCACCACCCCGGCCACGGAGGCTGCTCATGCTCCAGAAGAAACATGAGCCCTGGATTCCACCGCGGGAAGATGCCGGGCGATTGCCCTGGAAGTCAGGTGACCGTCCAGGGAACCGAGGAGGGCAGGGCCGAAGCTGCGGCCGGGGGGGGGTACTCACCGTTTTCCCCTTCACCCACTCGGTGGCCAGCGAGCTGGATGCAATCGCCGACCCGCAGCCGAACGTTTTGAAACGGGCATCGACGATCTTCCCGTTCTCGTCCACCTCCACCTGTCAAGAGATCGGTGGCACCTCAGCGACCGGCTCGGCCACCCCGGAGCCGCCCCCTCAGGCCTCGGGTGGGCGGGACGGGGACAAGCGAGGCCGCGGGGGAGGAGAGGGGAAGGCCGCGCAGCACCCCTGAGGGGGAAAGGGGTGGATCTTGGCCTCGCAGCAGCCCCGCTAACCCCCTCCCAGCTGCCGGCGGGTCCCCAAAGTCACCTGCAGCTTCATGACGTCGCCGCAGGCCGGGGCGCCCACCAGGCCGGTGCCCACGTTCTTGGAGTTGCGGTCGAGGGAGCCGACGTTGCGCGGGTTCTCGTAGTGATCCACCACCTGCCGGGACACCGCGTCACGCACAGCTACCGCACGGCCCGTCCCGATCCCTCCCCGCAACACCCTCTCGCCCCTCACCTTCTTGTGGTAGCCCAGCCTGGCCGCCGCCTCCCCGCGCCCGGCCCCGGGCCGCAGCAGCGCCGCCCCCGCCGCCCTCAGCGCCGCCATCTTGAGGTTGTGCGGGGGCGGCCGGATGAGCGCCGCCCTTTTATAACCTCGGGCGGGGAGGCCACGCCCACTCCGTCCGTGACCACGCCCCTCGCTGGACCACGCCCTTCCCTCCCCGGACCACGCCCCCCTGCGCTGCCGCGGGCCTGTCGCCAAAGGTTTTAGCCCGAGGGCGCCCGCGGGTTCCGTGCAAAATGGAGGAGGAGCCCCGCGCCGTCGTTAAAGCGATCGCTAAGCGCCGGTTTTCATCGCGACATGGGGTTTAGTCACGACACAGGGTTTAGTCGCGACACACGGCGCATGCGCGGGCGGCGGCCACACTACATATGGCGGGCGAGCAGCGCCGCCTATACCCCAGACCTTCTCGGAGGGCCCCCAGGCGGCCAGGCTTTGGGATGACTGACGCTCTGCCTGCGCTTCAACTGACAAGATGAGGTGTCTAGCCCCGACGCCGCTCACCGTAGCGCGGCCTCGGTGCACGCGTGCGGGAGAGGGATGCTGCGGTGTCCCGGCCGCACCTCTCCTGGCAGCTCTGGCCCGGCGGCGGTGCGGGCTGGCGGGACAGGCGGTGCGTGGACAGCCCCAAGGGCCGGCGGAGCGCGCCTGGCTGCGAAGGGAGCTGCATAAGATGGCGGCGGCGGGAGCCGAGGCGGCTGCGGTGGCGGCGGAGGAGGAGAAGCGGCTGCCGGAGGATGACCCGGAGTCGGGGGGCGACTCGGAGGATGAAGGCGACTCGGACTCATCTGGCGACGGTGAAGATGAGGAGAAGGAGAACGAAGCCGAGATCCAGCGGCTGGAGGAGCAGGTGGGGCCCGGAGCGGGCGGTGGGACGCGTGCGGCCCTGGCGCACCCCCCGGGGCTCTGGGGAAGGCTCGTCCCGGAGAAGCGAAGCCTCTTCACCAGGAGACATCGGAGGTCACCGGCCTTTCTTGGGTCCGCTCGTGGCTGCGGTGCTGGAGAAGCTGCGGGGGTCACGGGGGGGAAAACCCATCCCTGGCTGCCCGGGTAGCTTGGTGCCGGGAGCTGGCAGAGGGGGAATGTTCGGCGTCTGAAGTAGAAATTAAGCGGCTTGTGTTGGGTTCTTTTGTTTAATTGAGAGGGGAATGGGAGAGGAGAGCCCCAGGGGACAGTTTGTACTCATTGCAAAATAACTGAGCGATCTGCCCGCGCTTTTTATGGCCTTTGAAGAAATTAAACCGCACTTAGCCCTGCTGAAAAAAAAAACTTCGTTTTGTGTTTTTGAGCTCATTTTGCAGCCGGTGGCTGTTCTGCTCCTGGCTCTTGTCTGCTGAGCTTTTAGCTAATGAGCTAAGCTCTGAGCTTAACTTTAAAGCTCTCTGAAACGTGTAAGCATCTCTTCTAAACGTTTGTGTGTGCCCTGGAAGCTCCTTGGAAACGAGAGGGCAGCTGGGAGCAGCTCTGTGCAGGAGCTGCTGGAACAGACCACCTTGGGGGGGGCTGTTCTGCTGAATATCTTAAGATTTCTCCCCTCCTGTCCCTCAGGGGTGCATTTCAGTGGTTGGATTGTTTGTTTAACAGCTCTCCATCAATGCCTTTGACTACAACTGCCACCTGGATCTGATCAAGCTGCTGCGCCAGGAGGGAGAGCTGGTGAAGCTGCGGAGGGCTCGGCAGAAGATGAGTGAGCTCTTCCCCCTCACCGAAGGTACAGAGCCTCTTCTCTCCTCAGCTGCAGCATCACCCACCTAAATCAGTCCTGCAGTTAGGTGTGTGTCTGGGCCAGGGCTCAGCAGCAGCCTCCCAGCCCAGAGAATCCTCCCAGAGACCCGTGGTCACGGGCAGTCTGAGCTTGGCTTCTGATAGGGGCAAGGATTTGAGGTTCTTGGGGCTGTGCTGTCCCACTCTGGCTTCTCCCAGAGGTTGCTGCTGTAGCCTGGCACTGGTGTGACTGGGAGGGGGTGTCTGTGTGTGGCAGTCTCTGCCAGGCTGTACCCCAGGGCTGGGAGTAAGCAACTCATGCTACTTTTGGGCTGCTATCATTGGGCAAATGATACATTTCCCAGTCAAGCAGCAAAAAAACTCCACCCCTGGTGCTGGTGGAGGTTGTAGCCTTTGAGGTGGGTGTTTCTTTCAGCCCTCCACTCCTGAGGCAGTGGAAATCTCCCTGCTGAGGAGAGGCTGAGGGAGCTGAGGCTCTTTAGCCTGGAGGAGACTGAGGGGGGAGCTCATTAGTGTTGATGAACGTGTGGAGGGTGAGAGTCAGGAGGCAGTGCTGGCATTCCAAAGGCTGCTGTGCCAGGGGGCTTTCAGCCTTGGCAGGGGCAGGTTTCCTGCTGAGGCTGTGGAAATTCAACAGTCTCCAGAGCCATTTACTGATTGTTGTAAACACTTGAGGCAAAGGGTACCTCTGGGTGCCTCTTTGGTTACTGGTGTTACTGGATTCTCTGCCTGGGGTGCTGTTAAATTGCTGCTTGCAACTTCTGCTCTCTAAAGAGAAGTGCAGTTGTTTAGCACCTGCTTGAAAAGGCTTCTACCAGACCTTTAATTTGAATTAATTGTGGTGAGCTGTGGAGGTTACAGTGGCTGTTTTCTCTCCCTCATCCCTCTCCCCATTTTAAAGTCTGTTGCTAAAAACTTTCATTAAAAAAAAAACCTTCAACCAGTGGATTTAACTTATTCTTTCTGTTCTAAACCTCTTCCTTGCAGAGATCTGGCTGGACTGGCTGAAGGATGAGATCAAAATGGCCTCAGAAAGCTCGGAGCGAGAGAAGGTTTATGAGCTGTTTGAGAGAGCTGTGAAAGACTATATCTGTGAGTCCTGGCCAGGGGCTGGCAGACACATTGTCTGGCAGTCAGGTGATGTTTCTTTCTCTGGGGAAGCTTCTTTCTTCTGTTAGGATGCAGAAGTTGGATTCAAACTGGTGGTGTGAAGGGATCTGAAGTGCTGGAGTGGCAGCCAGTCGCTCTAAGCTCCACCCCAGGATTTCAGATCCCAGCCAGAGCTGGAAGAAGTTTGGAGTATCTGGTTTTCCCTTTGTCTCCTGGCTTGTAGGAGACACTGTGTCAGTCCCAACCCCCAGAGTGACTCCTGTCAGAAGAAAACTGAGAGCACAGAACGAATTTGTTACGTTTTTAACTGGAAAAGAAAGATTTTTGTGTGTTGATCTGTGGCAAACGAGCTGTTTGGGTGGGAGAAAGTTGCATTTTATGGGGTTTTTTTGAGAGGATTAAGTCTTCTGCTTCCTCTGGCTTGCTTTAGGTCCTGAAATCTGGTTGGAATACGCCCAGTACTCCATTGGAGGCATTGGCCAGGAGGGGGGCATCGAGAGGGTTCGCTGCGTCTTCGAGCGGGCGCTGACGGCCGTGGGGCTGCACGTCACCAAGGGGGCAGCCCTGTGGGAGGCCTACAGGGAGTTTGAGAATGCCCTGCTGGAAACAGCTCAGGTGAGGAGCTGCCTCTGCCCTGCCCTGCTTGCTGAGGTCACCTCGTCCCCCTCGGAGAAACGAGGCTCTAACGTCGCACGGTTGGGGGTTTCCCCGCCCTGAAAACTGACCCTTGGGTCTGCAAAGCCATTCTGGGTGTTTAGGTGAGAGATGAAGGGATTTGGTTTTAAAGAAGATCATAAAATCTTGTATCCAGCAGCAAAGTTTCACTCTGTTGCTTGGACTAGCAAGAACAGCTTTCAGTTGAGCAGTGTTGTTATTAAACACCGAGGCTCTGAGCAGCCTGACCTAGTTAGAGATGTCCCTGCTGAGTGCTGGGGGGTTGGACTGGGTGACCTCTGGAGCTCCCTTCCCACCCAATCCATTCTGTGATCCTATGACTGTTTAGCTTTCATGATGAGGGGCCTGAAACACAAGTTGCTGGTGCCTGTCACAGTCACTTGGAGCCCAGACACCCCCCGCGAGCACCTAAACACCTCCCTCCCCAGCTCCTAAACAACCCCCTCCCACCAGCTCGGGCTGGAGGGAGCTGCTGACATGTCAATCCTCTTGCTTGCAGCCAGCTCCTGGCAGTGTTCCATCAGCTGAGCAGCAGCAGATGCTCTGCAGCCAGCTTGAGAAGATCCACACGCTCTTCCGGCGCCAGCTGGGCATCCCGCTGCTAGGTGAGAGCTGCTGCCCTGGCAGGGGTGACACGGGTACCCCCTGGCAGGAGCCACCTGGGTGGCAGCTGCAGTGTGCTCCTGTTGGCTCCAGTCAGGGGCATTTGCCTGTTGTCAGGGCTTCCTGAACTATGGGCAGTTCCCCCTGGTTAGGAAATAGCTCCTTGCAGCTTGGTTTACCTGCTGCTTCAGTGTACAATTGGAGGCTGTTTCAAGTGCAAGGGATGAGTGCAGAATGTGACTGGCTGTTGGCAACCAGGGATTGAGCTGTGGTGGTTTCTGGGAACTGTGGTTGGCAGGGAGAAGTGCAGGATAGCTGGAGTGTTGAGATCCTGCTGTATCCAGCTCATAACATGAATTCCCTTTGCTGCTTTGCTCATAGCAGAAAGTGAAGCTCAGTTCTTTGACTTCTTTGGGAACAGTTCTTTTAGTAGGGCCTGTTGGGACAGGACAAAGGGTGATGGTTTGAAACCACCTGGGAGAGATTTAGACTGGAGAGGAGTAGTTGTTGGTGCTGAGGGTGCTGAGAGCCTGGGCCAGAGTGCCTAGAGAGGTGGTGGCTGCCCCATCCCTGGCACCATCCCAGGTGAGGTGGCGGGGGGACTCTGGAGCACACTGCTCTGGGTGAAGATGTCCCTGCTCCCTGCAGGGATGAAGTGTCTGGACCCTTTAAGGAGGTGGCAGCATGACAAGGTTAAGATTAAAAAGCAAAACCAAAAGACAGATGGGTTAGAATCAAATACAGGTTGAATTCTGTTTATTCAATTGAGTGTGTTACTGAAGGGCTTTTCCTTCTGGTTTGATAGATATGGAGGCTTCCTATGCTGAGTATGAGGAGTGGTCAGAAGATCCCATCCCAGAAACAACAATAAAGAACTACAAAAAAGCTCTACAGCAGCTGGAGAAGTGTAAACCATATGAAGAGGCACTGGTAATGCTCTTACCTGGGCTCTGAGCAAAGACTGAGCTGATTGGGGGTGCTTTTGTTGGGTTTTTTGTTTGTTTTTTTTGGTTTGCCACATTTTCTGTGCAACTAGAAGAAGAATAAAGCAGCTGAGTATTTCTAGGTGACCATTTGAGCTGTGAGGAGCTGAAAATTTTTTCATTGCTGAGCATGCTGGGCTAAGAGGAATCAAAACTGGGGATCTGAATGGCTTCAGAGGCAGGTGAAACTCAAAAGCTGTTGCTATTTAGAGGTCCAGCTCATCTGAAAACTTGCACAAGGCCTTCTCTGAGGAGTCCTGCTTTGTTTAGAAGAATTTTAATTCCTTGTCCCTCTGCCTCTCTTGCAGCTGGGTGCTGAAACCCCCAAGCTGGCTGAGTACCAAGCTTACATTGAGTTTGAACTGAAAGCAGGTGATCCAGCTCGCATCCAGTTGATCTACGAGAGGGCTCTGGCTGAGAACTGCCTCGTGCCAGATCTCTGGGCACGTTACAACCAGTATCTGGTAAGGACAAGCCCCCAGATGTGGGCAGTTCTGTTCTCCTTTGGGCTTTTGGAGGCTGAAGAGGACGTGGAGCTGTTGGTTGGGTCGCTCCTCGGCGCATCCTTCCTGCTTTGAAGGTGTTCACTGGGGTTTTGGGAGCCTAGACTTGAAAATAACCATCCTGTCTTGGCTTTTCAAATAGAAAATGACTGTTTATAAGTTGGCTCTTTAAGCAGCTATTTGCCTTGGATGGTGTCTCTGGCTCAAAGGGACTTAAAACTTTGTTGTGTGATGGTTTCAGGACAGGCAGCTGAAAGTGAAAGAACTGGTCCTGTCTGCTCATGACCGTGCTGTCAGGAACTGCCCCTGGACAGTTGGGCTGTGGATCAGATACCTTTTGGCCATGGAGAGGCACAGAGTTGACCACGGCACTATTTCTGGTAAAGAAAACAAACCCATTTCAGCAAAACTCCTTTCCAGTCCAGAACCTCTGTGCTGTGTGACCAGCAGCTGCTGCTGCAGGGTTTGTGTCCATCCCTGCTGAGAGGTGCAGGGCAAAGCTGCTTATTCTGGAGCAACTCCAGTTCTGACCAGCAGCTAACAACTGAATTAAACTGCCTTTTAAATTCCCTTCCTAACCCAACTCATCCTGTGTTAGATTTCTGGTATTTCCCTGTCTTGCTGAAAATATAATGTGTGTTTATTTCTCTGTCGGAGCCTGAAAAGTAAATGCTTGTTTTGTTTTTCTTCTTTTTATTTGTTTTTTTACCCATTTTCTTCCAGAAATGTTTGAAAAGGCTCTGAATGCAGGTTTTATTCAGGCAACTGACTATGTTGAAATCTGGCAGGCATATCTAGACTACCTGAGGAGACGGGTGGATTTTACACAAGGTATGCATCACAGAGGTGTGAATGAAGAAAATTCCCTGTGCACATCTCTAAAGCAGTGGTATTGTGTTAAAAAATTAACACTAGTTGCATTTCTTTCACAAAAATGCCTTTGTGGCAAGTTATTGTCTATCAAATATGAACTTAGTTGGTTTAATTGCTGGACAGGATAGATTGCACTGCTGCAAAAATACCCTGCCTTATATTTTAGTTACTTGATGGTGATATTTTTATTAGACATGTAGTGAGTTCTAGTGAAATACATTCTTATCACCCTCCCACACCCACAGTAAAATCCCTGTGGGTGTTAGAGAGAAGGATTTAGTGAATGGGAGATGAATTGCCTTAGAATAGGAATTCATTGTTCCTTTTTTTCTCTCTAAAGACTCTAGTAAAGAGCTAGAGGAGCTGCGTTCTGCCTTTGCACGTGCTGTGGAGTATTTGAAACAAGAAGTAGAAGAAAGTGAGTAGAATGTTTTCTCTTGCTCAAAGTCACTTGTATAAGACCAGTTCTCCACTGTATTTAATTTGTCTTGATCTCAAACATTCTAAGAAGGCTCCAGATAAAACATTTCACCTACAATGTAGAACCTGTTTCACAAACACTTGATTTCCAAGAGCCACATCCAGACAGTTGTTGTTTTCATTCCCAGGGTTCAGTGAAAGTGGAGATCCATCCTGCACCATCATGCAGAACTGGGCAAGAGTTGAGGTGATGTTTCTATCTGTTGTCTTTCAATTGCTAGATTAGAGGAAATCAGTGGTTTTAACATTCCAGCCCCAGAGGACAATCCTCCTGTGCTTCAGCATTTTGTCTAGGTAACTTCAATGAGGGAATCCTCCTTTTTCCACTCCTGTCTGGGCCAGTCAAGCACACAGTGGAGCTTCAGGCTTGAAACACCCCAGCTCAGGAAGCAGAGAGCACTCCCTTCGTGGAAGGTCTCAGGACTGTTGGTGTTTTATGTGTGGTGCAGAGATGTGAGGAGCTTGGTCAGCAGTGACTCAGACTGAACACTGAGTCTGTAACTGCCTTAAATCCTGCCTAACTTTGCTGCCTACACTTGTTAGCTTCAAACTAGCACAGGGATCAACTTGCTGCTGCAGCCACTGCCTGCCAGTGGATGATTTATTTTCCTTTCTTTGCCACAGGACAAGTCCCATGACTTTGTGCTGTAATTTTTGCTCAAAGCCTCATCCAGCCTGGTCTTAAACACTTAATCCTGGAAGGGGTGGGTCTGAATCTGTATTAATTGCTGGTGCTTTCTGCCCACTTGATGAAGGGAGAAAGAAGGTACCTCCAGGTGTGGTTCAGCTTATGCTACAGCATTTCTGAGCAGGGATCTCTTCAGTGCACCCACCTGCCTCTAAGTTAGAGCAGCAAAGTCTCACTGGGGTGTCTTAATCCATTTCCCCTCTTCTCCTGCTCTCTTCCACAAGTGCTGCTCTTAGACTGAGAACAGGATTTGTTTTTAGATGCTCTATTGGGTACATTCATGAATAATGTCAAAGGAAAACTTCAAAATAACTAATTTATTTTTATAATGACCACAGCTGAGATCACAAGTATTATTTGGTAGCAGGACTGCATTAGATGTTCCCTTTGATTGCTCTAAGGAGCAGAGGAATCTTCCTGGGTCTGTGTGCACTGTGTGGGTTCTTGGTTTGTGTTTTTTTTGGGGGGGGGGGGGGGTGCGTGGGGGGGGGGGGGTGGGGGTGGGGAGGTGGTGGGGGTGCTGGTGTTGAAAACTAATCCTGAATTCTACTGAGTGCTCTGGCTGTTTCAGGCTCGCTTGTGTAACAACATGCAGAAAGCCAGGGAGCTCTGGGACAACATCATGACCAAAGGAAATGCCAAATATGCCAACATGTGGCTGGAATATTACAACCTGGAAAGGTAAGAGCCTGGCTGGTTTGGAGAATCACAGAATCATTGAGCTGCAAGGGACCTAGAGATCATCTAGTCCAAGCCTTCCACCCAGGGCACACATGATGGCATCCAGGGGGGGGTTGGAATCTCTCCAGAGAAGGAGATTCCAAAACCTCTCTGGGCAGCCTGGGCCAGGCTCTGACACCCTCCCAGGAAAGAATTTTTTCCTCCTGCTCAGATGGAACCTCCTGGGGTTCCAGTTTGTGCCCCTTGTCTTGTTGCTGGGCACCACTGACCAGGGTCTGGCCCCATCCTCCTTGCACCCACCTTGTAGATATTTATAGACACTGATAAGGTCTCAGCCTTCAGTGTGAGCTCATGGGGAAGGGAGAAAACATTGGCATGAGATGCAGTGAACTGGCCTCTCTGTAACTGTGATGCCATAGAATGGATTGGGTGGGAAGTGACCCCCAGAGTCCCCAAGTCCACCCCCCTGCAATCAGCAGGGACATCTCCAACTAGCTCAGGCTGCTCACAGCCTCCTCAACCCTGGCCTGGGAGTATCTCCAGGGATGAGCCCTCCAGCACCTCTCTGGGCATCCTGCTGCAGTTTCCTGGCCCCTGACTGCTGTGCTTCCCCCTGCAGGGCCCACGGGGACACCCAGCACTGCAGGAAGGCTTTGCACCGAGCCGTGCAGTGCACCAGTGACTACCCCGAGCACGTCTGCGAGGTGCTGCTCACTCTGGAGAGGATAGAAGGTGAGAAACTGCTCCTTGGCTCCTCCTGCCTGTTCCAGGGTGTACCTGCTACCCAGTGGGTTCTGATCGAGTGCTTTGTGCTCTGCTGGAAGCTTGTTTTCTGCTCAGGACAGTACACAAGAGCAGCTTGCTTTCTTTTCTGTTCTTCTTGGAGCCTGCTGAAGCTGGTTGGATTTTTCCATCCCTTTTTGGAGTGTTGTAGGATAATGAGAGGTTTTTTGCTCTGCTTGGTTTGTTTTTCTTGAAGGCTGAGCCTCATAGAATTTTCATGTGTGACAGTTTAATGTCAGTCTTGGTCAACTCATTAACTTATTTTTTTTTCCAGATTTGTATTTCCAAATTATGGGAAAGTTAAATACAAGGGGTTTTATTACTAGTAATAATAATAGTAGTACTTTTAATCCTTTAGGAACATTGGAAGACTGGGATGCAGCAGTTCAGAAGACAGAAAACAGATTGGCTCGAGTTAATGAGCAACGAACAAAGGTCAGAACTTCTTCTGAACTCCCAGGGCAATACCTATTTTAAGATCATTCTTATCTGAAGGTCACATTACTAATGCTGGCTCCCATAGATAAGCCTGAATTATTTGAAAGCCTCAGAACTATTGATTTTTAGTTTCAAACCGTGGTTAACATCTTTTATCTTTCACCTTTTGCCCCCTGGAGGGGATACAAGAGTGACGTGCCCTCTGGGCTGTGCTGGGCTTGGGGAAAAACCCTCCAGGTGCACTACTCCAGAAAACTGCAGTTTGACATTGCTAGAAAAAAATCCCAAACAAGGTATTTTTTTTATTTGTAGGCTGCTGAGAAAGAAGCTGCTCTGGCCAAGCAGGAGGAGGAGAAAGCTGAACAGCGAAAGCAGGCACGGGCAGAGAAGAAAGCTTCCAAAAAAGCTAAAAAAACCAGGATAGGAGACAAGCGTAAAGCTGATGATGAGGAGGAGGGGGAGTGGGGACAAGAAGAAGAAGGAGGTAAAAATAATCATAAAAATAGAAAACTTTAGACCTCTGGTAACAGGATGATCTGTTGTCTCTGCTCTGGTAGAAGCAGGTGAGATGTCTTCAGAGCTGCTGACTTTTCAGGGTCTCCCCCTCCTGGGAGATACTCAGTGTGGTGTTGAAATGAGAGCAAGGATAAATGGTTAGTAAAAAACCAAAGTATATATTTATTAAAAAAGTTAGAGGTTTTTTTAGGCTTTTCTTGTATCAGAAAGCCACTCTGATTTTATTAGATTGCTGAGTTTTAAGTCCTTTTCCTAACTCATCAAATGATGCTGAAATATGTGGCTAATTTGAGTTGCTTGGTGTTGTAGCAGTCTCTTGGAAGGTGGTAAAATCGAATTTTTAATCAAACAGGGTTTGATTTCAAGAGCTGTTGGTGTATTTGTGGTGTCACTTGCCATTCCCAGGCTCTGGGGTGATGGAGGGCAGTGTAATTTGGCATGAAATAATGTCATTTTCTTTTCAACGTCCTTGCTCAGCAGAGCAGCCCAGCAAGAGACACAAGGGAGATGGTGATGGGATGCTTCCTGAAGAAGACATGGAGGTGGAAACAGGGCTGTTTGGAAGAAGTGTCCCTGAAAAACCAGATCACCCAGCAAACCAAAAGGAAACTGCATCGACCAGTCGAAAGGACATCCCCAAAGTGTTCCACGACAGCAGCAAGGACAAGGTCACTGTCTTTGTCAGCAACCTTTCCTACAGCATGGCACAGCCCGAGGTGAAGCTGAAGGAGCTGTTTGAGAGCTGTGGGGAGGTGGCACAAATCCGACCAGTCTTCAGCAACAGGGGCACTTTCCGGGGCTACTGCTACGTGGAGTTCAAGGAAGAAAAAGCAGCTGCCCAAGCTCTGGGCCTGGATCGCCAGGTTGTGGAGGGCAGGCCAATGTTTGTTTCTCCCTGTGTTGACAAGAACAAGAATCCAGACTTCAAGGTAAACTTTTATTCAGTCAAATAAAAGGTTGGACAGTGAGAGCACCTAGGAAGGCAAGGAGTGTACTCTGCTGGGTTAGGGAGTTCACCTCCTGCTGGTTTGGGGTGGTGATGTTGTGTTAGGAACTGTTTTCTGGGGGTTCTTCCACCCCCAAACCAGGATTGACTCAGTTTGCTTGCAGCAGTCCCCTAATCTGGGCAGCTTGTTACTGATGGGGTGGACCCAGATCCTTGAGCATCTCAGTGCAAAGTGCTTTTTGGGTGGAGTCTGTGCAGTTACAGGCACTTAGTGCCCAGGTTCTGTTAATGGTCTGCACTGGAAATCAGCTGTATAACCAGTCATAAAGGGTTTGTACAGGAAAAATGAGTGAGGCCTTATCAGTGGCCCTGTTTGTGAAGGATCTGGTGTCTAGAAGCATGTCAGAATTACTTGCACAAAGGGCCTGAATATTTATATGCAGACACCTTTCAAGAGACTACTCATGTCTTGAATCACACAAATACCAGCACTCTAAGCTTTTGGAGGTGTAACAGCTTGAAATCCTTGGAGTCTCTGGCTGGTTTGGTATCTAACAGCCTTTTGGTTCCTTCAGGTGTTCAGGTATAGCACTACCCTGGAGAAACACAAACTGTTTATATCAGGTTTGCCATTCTCCTGCACCAAGGAGGAGCTGGAGGAGGTGTGTAAAGCACATGGGACAGTGAAGGACATTCGACTGGTCACCAACAGAGCTGGGAAACCCAAGGTAGGCACCTTCAGCATGAAGAAATGCTTCAAAAAGCAGCTTTTTTTTGAAGTGTAGCTGCAAAAAAAAAAAAAAGGTCAGGTTTTAAAAGCTTTATCTTTTAAAAGCTGCCCATGTGGTGCTGCCTTAAAAATTTGTAGGACCACTTGGATTTCTCCAGCCCCCTCTGCCTTTGTGTCACTAGAGGAAAGGGATTTTTTCTAAACTTTAAGCAGAAGTGCACAGGAAGAATGTGGGATGCAAAGGGGATGGAGGAGAAGATGTTTACAGTGCTTTTGGCTTAGTAAAAATAAGCATCAGTAAATCTGCAAAGAATTTTTCTTTAAGCAAAGCTGAGGTTCACCTGCTGTGATTTTTTTCCCCCCCTCAGTTCCTCAGGCCATTGTTCATCTCAACTGCTGCAGGAGGAGATTTTCCAGGGAGAAATGAGCCACCTCTCTTTCTGACAGGGCTCATGATTTCCCTCCTGGAATAAATGACCCTTTGTTATATAAAGGGCTCTAAACCAGCTGCTGCTCTGCCAGATTTCTACCTGAGAGCTTGGCAGTGTCTGCACCTTGGGCCCTGGTGCTGTCCTGGGGATGAAGTGTGTCTATTTTAAATGTATTTTATAGCTCAAATAATGCACCTTGTAACAAGGCACTCCCATGTGTACCCTGAGTCTTGCAGTCCACACTGAGCTCAGTTTGGTCTGGGATTGTGGCTAAACCACCAATAAATTTACTTAATTGTCAAAGTCCCATTTTGGCTTGGAAAAGACATCTTAAGATCATCAAGTCTGAGTGTTAACCCAGCACTGCCAAATCCCCCCCAACCTGCTGCATTTCCTGTGGAACTCCTGCTCCAAAAATTGAGTTGAAATGTCATTTAGAGGAGTAACAGTAGCAGAGGGGAGAGGTGATGCCTCCCAGCTGGTGAACTCCCTGTAGGAGCTGCTGTAGCAGGTGCTGGTGGGTGCCCCTTTTGTCCATTTACTGGAATTAATACCCTGTTAGTGCAGGTGCCCCAGCAGCAGCCAGCAGCTGGTTACCAGTGCAGTCAGCAGCTGTTGCTGAGTGAAGTCAACGTGGATCTGTTTCCTCCAGAGAGTGCTTTTGTCTCCAGTTCTGGTTCTTGGGGCAGCAGTGCCAGTCTCCTTAGAGATGCTGCCTGTCAGTCCTGCTGGAGCTGCTCAAGATGGGTTTTACTGCCTTGGAAACCCGGGTGGTGGGATGGTTCCATGGTGTAGGGATTTGATTTCTTTGGAACCAGTTGCAGCTTAGTGAAAAATCACAGGAGAGCTTGTGTGGATCTTTCTGTTCTAGCTCCACAGATTCAGGCTGAGGGGCTGGAGCATCTCTGTGCTAGGCCAGGCTGAGAGCCCTGGGGCTGTTCAGCTGGAGAAGAGCAGCCTGAGAGGGGAGCTGAGCAATGCTGAGCAAGAGATAAAGGACCCTGAGGATGGGACCAGACTCTGGTCAGTGGTGCCCAGTGGCACGACAAGGGGCACCAACTGGAACCCAGGAGCTTCTGTTTGAGCAGGAGAAGCAGCTTTGCAGTGAGGGTGCCAGAGCCTGTCCCTGGCTGCCCAGAGAGGTTGTGGAGTCTCCTCTGGAGACTTTCCAGCCCCACCTGGATCTGTTCCTGTGTGGGCTGCCCTGGCTGACCCCTCTCTGGCAGAGGGTTTGGTCTCTCCTCTCCAGAGCTCCCTCCCAACACCAATTACAGCTTCCTTCTCCCTCTCACTTAGGGCCTGGCCTACGTGGAATATGAGAACGAAGCTCAGGCCTCGCAGGCAGTGCTGAAGATGGACGGGCTGACTGTCAAGGAGCATGTCATCAAGGTGGCCATCAGCAACCCCCCCCTCCGCAGGGTGCCCGACAGGGAGCCTCCCAGAGCCGCCCAGTTGGCAGTGCCCCGGCAGCTCTATGGAGCGTGAGTACCCGGGGGGGGGCTGGGGGCTGCAGTGGGAGCACTGGGCCAGGAGGGAGGGGTGTGGTGGAGGATGCAAGAGCAGACAGAAAGGTGCTGAACTGTAAGAAAAAAAAAAAAACCAACCAACTGTTGTGTTGCTGGAGCGAGCAGGAAAAGTGGATTTTTCTTCTGTATCTATAGAAACTGGTCTGTAGGGACAGACTGCTGGGCATTGCACAGAGAATCCCTGAATGGGTTGGGTTGGCAGAGACCTTTTAGATAGTCCAACTCCCAGCACTGCCAGGGCACCACTGACCCCTGTCCCTCAGCACCACAGCTCCATGGGGTTTGGAAACCCTTCCTGGGGTCACAGGGACTCCACCCCTGCCCTGGAAGGGAAGAAATTGTTCCTCAGCTCCAACCTCAGCCTCCCCTGGGGAAACTTGAGGACAGTTCCCCTTGTTGCTTATTCCTTGTGAGCAGAGCCTGACCCCCCCCCTGGCTCCAACCTCCTGCCAGAGCCAGAAGGTCTCCCCTGAGCCTCCTTCTCTCCAGGCTCAACCAGCCCAGGGCCCTCAGCTGCTCCTCCCCACACTCCTGCTCCAGACCCTTCCCCAGCTCCATTGCCCTTCCCTGGCCATGCTCCAGCCCCTCCATGTCCTGCTGGGAGTGAGGGGCCCAAAACTGACCCCAGGATTCCAGGGGCAGCCTCCCCAGGTTAATAACCTCTAGGTTCTCCTCTCTTTGGAGATCCAGCCTTGTTCTCACTCAGCTGCTCTTTGATCTTTCCAAGCAGTCCTGCTGCAGTGTTGGTGCCCAGGGTACAAACAGGGAGCCTGGGTTGTTGGCAGCTGCTGGGCAGTTATTTCCAGCCAGGAAACAACCGTTGCCAAGAGCACCTGAGGAAAGCTTTGATCTACTAACGGCTGAAACAAAACGACAGGAATGATACAGGCATAGGAACAAAGTCCTCCTTGTTTCCCTCGGGTGTGTTCAGAGCCCTGGGCTGTTCTGATCTGTGTCTCTTCCCCTGCAGGCGAGGCAAGGGAAGGACACAGCTTGCCATGATGCCTCGTGCTCTGCAGCGCCAGAGCAACCCAGTGGCCAAGGCCGAGAACGGGATGGTCCAGAACTCACCAGCATCTTCATCCCAGAGCCCCGAGGAGCCTAAAACGATGTCCAACGCTGATTTCGCCAAGATGCTGCTGAAAAAGTGAGCGAAAAAACCACCCACCAAGGCTGCAATCAGCAGGGTCTGGGAAAAACAAATGTGAAATGCCTTTCTGGAAGCCATGTTGTGTCCTTATGGAGAGAACACCCACCTGGGAATCCTGCTCTGGCCTGCTGCACTCCTCCAGAGCACTGGAGGATGGGACAAAGCCAGTTGGTTGCTTTTTCATTTTTATTATTATTTTTATTAGTTGTTTTTGTGTTTGTTGGGTTGGTTGTTGTTTTGTTTTTGGTTTTTTGGTTGTTTTTTTTTTTCCCCCCTCCAAGAGCAAAACGTTCTGCTGTGTTCTGGTAAAAAGGATTTCTATGATTCCTCATATTGAGGGTAAGAAGAGAGGAAATATTTCCTGTAGGGGTTGGATGCCCTGTTGGGCTGTGGCTTTACAACCCTCTCTCTCTCTCTGTGTCACGGTGACGTCGGGACAGCCTCTGGTTGTGAGGTGATGATTTTTGTTTTTTCTCTCTCTGGCAAGGAACCCATCTTGGTACCCAGCCAGCCACGGGCACACAGGGACACTCATCTCCTTCCAGTAAGAAGTCAACTTGTCAGTTGCTAGGGACTTCACCACAACGGCCTGTTTTAGTGCTGGGAGAGTTCCTATACATGTGTGTGTATCTGTACATACATATGTATGTGTCTGGTTCATGGTGGAGTTGACCTGGTTGGGTTGTTTTGGTTTTTCTTTTTCTGTTCTTTTTTTTATATGGTGTATTTGTAAGACATTCAAGTTACTCTTTGTGTTGCCAGGTAAGATATTTGTGTTACCAGGTAAGATGTAGCTCTGGTGATTTGTTTCCCACACGAGCTGTACATGCTGTTGCTGAGGACCATTTTGGGGGTTGTGTTGTTAATTTGTTGGGTTTATTTTTTTTTTTTTCCCCCTAGCTAGCTCCTACCCATCTTTTGCAGGTGGTTTCCCTATGGTTTTGTACAAATGTGAAGTGCAACCTGCCCTTTCTTGGTTTATTAAACTCGAGTTCTCAAAGGTTTTTTTCTATAAATACAGTTGGTTTCTGTTGAAATGTGGGTGTTGGAATTGCACTTATCCCGTGGCAGCTGGGTAACCCTGGTGTACCTTGCCTCAGACACCTGGTGTCACATCCCTTCACGTAGCTCTTTCCATCCAGTGTGGATATCCTGGAACCTCTTCAGGCTGTCAAATCATCCCCTCTGTGCTCTTGGGTAGAACTTTTCCTGCTCGTCGACTCCGACTGCTGCTGACTCTGGAAGTCAGCCCATGGTAGGGGGAGGGAGGGGTGGGGAAGGGGCTGGATGAGGGTGGGGGGGACCCCGGTACCAAGTTCACTTGTACAACACAGGCACTGCTGCAAATAAACCCTATTTTCAGTGCTTACCTGCTGTGCTGAGTTGATTTGGCTTGAGCTGAGCCTGCTTTGTAGCTTGGAACTGCATCCTGTGGGCAGAAGGGGTGACACAGCAAGGGGCAGAGCTGCTTCCAGCTCCAAAGAAGCTTAGAAAGGTGAAAATCATCATTTAAAGAGGGAGCTTTGAGCTGTGGGGTGGGGGAGTGTTCAGCCTGGCCTGATCTACACAGCACCACCCCTCAAGGTGGTTTTCTTTGCCTGCTGGGGTTGGATCTGCTCCTCTAGAGCCTGTGGGCAGCTGCTGGGGCAGGATGGGTGCCGTGTGACTCCGTGGAGCTGCAGCCACCTCTTGGTAGTGTTTTGACAACAGCCTATTCCAAACAGACTTTAATATTAAAATAGTTTATTATTAATTTGTTACTAAAATAACATCATTTTGTTTTCCCAGAGCTCTAAAGTGCAGATTTTCTTTAGACTCGCCTTGCACTACAAAAATAAGCCCAGTCTTTGTGAGGACAGAACAACTTTTTCCTTGTCTGTACTTTGCTTTCCCTGCCAGCAGTGATGGGCACGTAGGTGTGTACAGGTAACTCCAGCCTTGTCCTATTGTCTGCTCATACAAAACCTGTCCCAATTTGCAAGTAAGAGAGGCTTAGAAGGGAAGGAAAAAACTTTAACACTGACCTGGGACAGTCAAACAGCTTAAAGGGTTTAACAGCTGAAGGGAAAAAATGGCTCTATTTGGGTGTGGTGGGATCAATGGAGCTGTGACCCAACTGCAGGCAGGGGTGGAGGGAGCTGTTCTGGGTTAGGCTCCAGGTGCTTTTTACCTTAAAAGCAGAAAAAAAGGGTGTTTTCTTGGAATTGCACAGCACTTCCAGGGTCTACACTAATTCTCACTGCAGCACAGAGGCCTCGTGCAATTCCTGCCCCATTTAACACAGCAAGAACCTGACCTAATAACTAATGGTGAAAAAAAATCCTCTCATGTAGAGGGAAGAAACTTAGTTTTTTGGCAAACTTGCTTGTACTCATCCTTGCCAAACTGCCACAGCTGGCAGAGGTTGTCTCACTGTAACACATAACCAACCTGTTCAACACCAAGCTCTTTTCCAGCCCTGCACTGGAAGGTGGGAGTTCAGCTGCAGTTTCCCAGGGATCCTGCTGTGTGAGGACCTCAGAGCAGCAGCAGCTGGGTGGAGTAAGTCAGAGCCTTCCTCTTCCAGTCACCTCATCTGTCACCTTAAACCCAAACGTGTCCCTGCTGGGTGTCAGCACTCACCCTGGGAAAGGCAACGGAGTAAACTGCAACGTGCTACTGAAACCAGAAGCAGGAGAGGAGGAGATGCTGCTGAGCTGGAGCTTGGCCTCCTTCCCAAGAGTGCTGTCAGACCTGTGGGACTGACAGACTCTGGGGCTGGGAGGGTTGTGGTTTGGGGGTGTTTCTGCACCAGGGGGAACAGGTAACAGCAAACAACTGGGGACAGGGTAAGATGATGCAGCTGCTGCTGAGGTGATGGGTTGTGATTGAAACAGCTTCTCCAAGCATCACTGAAAGGGGAAATGAAGTTCTGCTTCAGCTTGCTGAGCCCCTCTGCCCCCTCTCCTGCCTCCTTCCAGTAGCATGAGCAGGTTCCAGCGCTCAGTCCACGCCGCCAGTTCCCAGCTCAGCTTGGCACGACGTAGAGAAATAAATTACATTAATTTAATCCACCAGAAGCCACTTGAAATGAACGAAATGCTAACGAGACCCGCTCCCCAAAGGCTTCTTTCCCAGCAGGAGTGGCTCGGTGTTCCCATCTCCCCGGCCTTCATCCCCCCCACCCCCTTCAAGTCTTGACGGGGATGGTCTGTCCGCCCCCGTCGGCCGCGGGCAGGCCCACGGAGTGCTCGGTGGTGGCGATCAGCAGCATGTCCAGCGTGGTCTCGGCGCACTTGGCGATGAAGCGGATGAAGGGCCGGACGTCGCCCTCGTTGGCCACTTCCAGGAGGTGGTAGTACTCCGCCCGCTGCTCCTTGCGGACGGTGATGGGCGGGTAGCCGGCCTGCATCAGGATCAGGTTCATCAGCAGCCGCGAGGTGCGCCCGTTGCCGTCCACGAAGGGGTGGATGTAAACCAGCTTGTAGTGAGCCAAGGCGGCGAACTCCACCGGGTGCAAGCTCATGGCGTCCTCCGAGTTCAACCACTGCACGAACTCCCCCATCTGCTTCTCCACCTCCTGGGGGTGAGGCGGGACGTGGTGCCCTACGAACACCCGAGTGGTCCTAAACCTCCCGGCCTCCAGGGGGTCGGCGTAACCCAGCACCCTGCGGTGTATCTCCAGGATGTCGGCGCTGGTGACGGAGCCCAGGCGCTGCACCAGGGTGGTGTTGAGGTATTTCAGGGCGGCGTGCATGCCCAGCACCTCGTTCTGCTCCAGCAGGCTCTTGCCGGGCACGGCGTAGCGGGTCTCCACGATGTGCCGGATCTCCGACAGCGTCAGCGTGTTGCCCTCGATGGCCACCGTGTGGTAGATGTGGTGATAATAAGATTCCTCCATCACCCGCCGCAGGGCCGAGTTCCCTTTGGGAATGGCCATCACTTTCTTCACCTTGCTGTCGATAATGCTGAAATACCTCTGGTCTATCTCCTCCACCAAGGGCAGCGTCCTGTCGCGGTGGATCAGAGCCTTCTCGTTGCAGGGGGAGATGGTCAGGGCTCTGGAGTACAGGTAGTCGGCTCGAAGGATGTCCTTCTCCTCCTCCGAGAAGATGCCAAACTCCGTCAGGGCATCCACGTAGTCGGGGTCCATCTTGAGGGCGTACACGAAGAGTTTGTGGGCTTTCTCCCGCTTGCCTTGGCGCTTCATCTCCAGGGCTCGGTTCAGAGCTGCCTTGGCTTCCAGCTTCACCTCTGAAAGGGACAGGTGGGTAACAGGGGCAGGGGGTGAATGGGAGAACCTCTGAAGTTCACCACTCTAAGAACAGGATCAGGGAATTCATTCCAGGCTGCAGGCACAGAGGGCTGTGCCACGTTTACAGGCTGGGCATGTGGCAGCAGAGCTGTGGGCAGCACTGCCCAAGCTGGGCACGGAGCCATCCCAGCCCAACTGCCTTTGGCCACCCTGTGCGTGAGGACACAGAGGCTTCAATCCATTCTCGTGTCAGTAACGCCTGTTCTCCTGCTGCAGCACAGCCCAGGGCTGCCAACAGCACTTGGAGATGGGTTTTTTTTCACTCCACTATCAAACGTCTTCCCGGCAGTAGCAGCTTTAATGGGAACCAGAGATGCAGGGCTGGAATTGTAATGATTCCAGTCAGTGTGTTCCTGGCCAAGAAAGGCAACAACTGAGGTGTGTCCCCATCAGCAGGGCTGCTCCATGCCAGCACTGACCTGTGTGTTAAAACACCTCTCCCTGCTCCAGCTCCTTTAGTGGAACTTACTGCTACTGAAAGCACGAGGAAAAAATCCTCAGGGAAGTGAGGCAGCACCGAGGGAACCCTCAGCACCTCACCCCTCTGTGGCACAGAGCAGTGGAATGTGGGCAGGTCACCAGGCGTGCTGCCCTGGGTCATTCAGAGCTGGTGTGAACTAGTTGGTCATCATTAGGGGATGTGGGAGTTGATGGGGTTGGGGGTGTGGATCTCGGGATGCAGATGATGGGGTCAGGGGTGTGGCTCTCTGATTGTTAGACAGCAACTGCAACTCTTACCTGGGGAGGCTTTGCCTTTCAGCACCAGCAGCTCCAGCCCGTTGGAGGTGACGCTCAGCCCAGTTGTCTGTCCCGTGTACCTGGAGATTCCCGAGGAGCCTGTGCCCAGTTTGCTTTGGAGGAAGGCAAGCCCTTTGAGCACTGCCTGGCACTGGTCCTCCAGGGCGGCCAGCGGGAGCAGCAGCATCACCAGCGAGCCCAGGAGGAGCAGCAGCAGGGCCGCCCACCTGACACGCACCCACAGGCTCGTCCATTTCAGCTCGGGGTCTGTCGCCATCGACACGAGGTTCATCCTGCTTCCAGCACCGAGACCAGGATCATCTCCCTTCCCACCGCTCCCACCTGGGAACAGAAACGGGGCTGAGACGTGGCAGCTGAGGCTGTGCACACGTGTTTCTGCAGCAGCTGGGGCGGGTGATCCCGATCACGCACCTTTCCCTGCCACCCCAGGGCAGGGCCCCTGCACTACCCGGGCTAACACAGATCCCGCCGGGAGCAGCAGTGTGAGGAGGAGATGCTGATGGAGCAGCGTGAGCACCGAGCTCTACAGGGATGAGGGAGCTCCATCCCATCCAGGTACGGCTCCCTCCCTCCTCCAGGCTCCCCATTTTCCTGGGACAGACCCCTTGTTGCCCCCTCCAGCCGCAGCTCCTCCTCCCTATGGGTGTCCCACTCTCCACCCTGGCCCCCGGGCCCACTCCCCGCCACCGGGCCCGCCTCGTCCCGGGTCCCCGCGGGCTCCCCCCCATGCCGGGGTGCTCCTGATCCCCCCTCCAGCCCCGCCGGGGTCCCCCCGCCCCGGCTCCCCCATCACCTTTGCCTCCTCCCGGCGTCGCCAGCTGCCGGCTCCGGTAGCCCCGCCCCCCGAGGCCCCGCCCCCCGCGCCCTGCCATTGGCCGAGCCGCTCCTCTCCTCGCTTCCTATTGGCTCGCACGGCGGATCCTTCTCTCTTATGTTCCTCCGGCTTCCTGGGGCGTCTTCCGGGTAGCGCCCCGCCCCCCGGCGAGGGAGAGGCTCGTGGAGGGCGGGAAGTGGCGGAGCGCTCACGTCAATCAGAGGAGCGGCAGCCAATGAGAAGGGGCGGTGGAGCAGAGGGGGCGGGCTCTCGGACTTTAACTACCACGTGGGCCCGCCCCGCTTGTTGCTACGCAACGGCCGCGGCCTAGCGGGGCGAGGGTCCCCGGGCCGCCTTCGGTGTCCCCAGGCCCCCAGCAGGGCTCCGGTGGGGCTCAGCCGCTTTGAGGCTGCCGGGCCGGGCTGGGCTGTGGCCGCCTCTGGAGGGGCTGTGGCCGGTTGGGAGCTTCCAACAGTGGAGCCCTTGACAGGACAAGCCACTGTGGGGAGCTTAGCCACCTGGATTTGTGCCCTGGTGCCTCCCCCCTCCTTCTGCTGAAGCCCAGGAATGGGGAGAGATGTGATCAAAGCTGAAGGAAAAGGGGATGTTTTGGGGAATTGCAGGTTAACTCCCTTAGATTTCAGCGAGGATGCAGTCTTCTGCCAGATGCTCACGCAGCAAGTTGTCACCAGCAGGGAAAAATAGCCTGAGTGGTCAAAAATAAATAGTGGCAATTTAGCCTGGTTTCATTCTTTGTAGCTGGTAATAAGAAAAAAGCAGGTGGGGTAAGCATAGCAATAAAGAACACATCTCCAACTTGCTTGTGGGACCAGACTGGGTTCGTTGGTGGGAGATGAGGGGGGAAAAAGGAGCAAATTTGTTCATTTTGCTAGAACAATGTAAATGTTCTTCAGTAGGAAGGTCAGGAAAGGTAGTTTGGAAGAGGAATTTTAGTGAGGAAGGCAGTAGCCCCTCTCACAGATGGTGATGAATTTTACCAGCAATGACAAAAGCAGCTTGATGATCTCAGTTCCTCCAGCACCCCTGCAAAGAGACTGGCAGCTCCTCAGCTCAGAGACCACCCGGCAGTGAACAGAGCCCAGGGCAAATCCTGCAGCACCTGGAGCCTGCCAGAGCCCCTGAGTGCCAAAAGAGAGCTTTAGGGGATCATTAACGTTTGAAGGATGAGCAAATCTATCTGCCCTTCAAGAGGAAGATTTGTCAGAACTGTGTGTTTTCCTCAGCCCCAGCCACACGCTCCCTCAGCCTAACGACAGAATAATTACAGAGTGATGATGTATTTCCCATTGGAAAGCAGCGAGAAGCACATTTAGAACCTGCTCATCAATTCAATCTGATCTGAGAGAGGAGAAAAGCCACTGAGAGCCAGGAAGAGCTGGCACCTCACCCCAGCCTCAGCACCCTGGAGCTGACGGTGCCACCAGACCCTCCCCAGCTCCTCCTCAGCTCGGCTCTGGGCCAGCTGCAGGGTTGCTGCAGCCCCTCCATCGCCGATGAGTTCATCAGGGACAGCCTAGGGAGGTCTGGGAGGAGGTGGTAGGGAAAAGGAAGGCTGGGAAATGCTGGGGCTGCATCCCGGGTGGATGAGGATGCTCCCGGAGCCGCGCTTGTGCCCAAGGGCTCTGATCCACCCCCTCACCCCGAGGGGGACTTTGTGTCTGAGGGACGCTGGGAACGTTCCTGTTGTGTCCTGAGAGATGCTGTGCGAGAGGCTGGAGGGTATTTGAGGGTGAAGCCGGTCCCTGCAGCCGGTAGATGGCACTGACTCATTTCTCTGCTCCATGGAAACCTCCCACCCTGCTGCAATCATCTCCCGGACCTTTCTACCTGCTGCCTTCAGAGGCAGGCGGCACGAAAAACATATTTGAAGGTTGAGTAAGGCACTGGCTTCCTCTTGGAACTGTCTGTGCTGGGATAAAAATCAGCTTTCTGTGCTCTGAGGAGGCTTCAGGGATCTAGAGCTGCCGAGGAGGGGCAGAGGCTGGTGTTTGGAGCTGTGCTGGTGGTGGCTCCTGGGCTGATTCTTCTCATCATCATCCCTGCTGTCAGTCTGAGAGATGGGAGAAGGCAGAAATATTAGTGGTGTTTCTTTCTGGCTCTCCCAGGCCGCATATTAAAAGGAAAAAAAAAAAATTATCTTTATGAAAGGAAGGATTTGGCTGCTCCCCTCCCAGCCTCGAGTGTGGGGGTGCTGCAGTTGGAGTGCTGCAAACCCAGTGCCCCCACAGACTGTACTGGGAGGCACTGGTGGTCTCTTTCTATCCCCCCTCCAGCCTGAGCTTCATCTCTTTTATTCCCTGCAGCATTCCTGGGGTTCCTGGTGACTGGATGCCCGTGAGCTGGGGGGGTTAAACCGAGGCAGTGATCTGCTGGAGGAGCATCCCTCAGGGAAAGGCTTCTTGTCTGCAGGAGGGTGAGGACTGCACGTTGGAAGTGAGGGATTTGAATCCCTGAGCAGATGGGTGAGTGAGAGATCAAGTGGCTGGTGCTGAAGCTGTCACCCAGGTCACTGCAAGGGTGGCCTGAAAAATGGCTTTGGCATTCTCAGCTGTGCCAGGGAAACCTCCTCCTGGAGCCCAGGGTGAAACCTGAGGGGATTTTAATTAAAGAGAAAATAGAAGGGCAAGGGGAAAAAAAAAGCAAGAGCTGGATTGGAGCTGCTGAGCGAGCAGCTTAAAGCTCTTCAGCAAACACTGAGCAGCACAAACAGAAGAGCAAACAGCAGAAAACAAAGCTCTGAGAGTGTGGCACCAGAGGGCTCCTTGGCTCTCCTCGTGGATAACGAGCTTCTCCAGCAGATTGCTTTGTGGCTCTGGGAATAGATGGGCCAAAGGAGAGCTTTCCAAGCAGTGCTGTGGCTGAGCTGGGCCAGAGCTCTTCCAACATCAGAGCAGGGAGCTTGTGTCAGCCAGCAAAGCTGCTCTGCAGGGGCTGGGCAGGGCAAGGGATGCAATTTAGAGGGGAGAAGGGAGTGAGGGGATGAAAATCCAGCTGTGTGGAAGAGAAGTTCTTCCATTGCTGCACTAGTGGGCAGCCTGGTTTTCCAGTCAGCTGGTGGGAAGGTCTGGAAGGCAACAGGGCACAGAAATAACCATCCCCTGGGAGTGGTGAATGCTGCTGGGCTGGTGCTGTCCCCAGGCAGGGACAGGGCAGTGCTTGGAGCACCTCCCCATTCTAGCACTTGTGATGAGTTTTCAAGTCCTGGTGCTGGGAGATGAGGAAAAGGGGGAGAAAACCTGGAAATCTTGGGAAAAAAAATATATTTTGTGGGAGATTTGCAGGGATTTTTTAGGCACTTCCCAGCCATTTACTTAAGATCCCCCAAACTCAGTGGGAGCCCTGCCTCAGAGGGGACCCGGGTGAGGTGCAAGACAAGCAGCTGCCCTCTCATCTCCAGCCTGTCCTTGGAGCTGAGGTGGAAATGCTGCTTCTGGAGGAGTCATTTTGGACTCACTGCCACATAGACTTGACTAATGTGCCTCCAGCCAGGCAATCTGGAAATCTATTAAAGCCCTGAGCTGCTGTGGTGATGATTTGCATGTGAATAACAGAAGGGAAATTGCCTCCCACGCTCTCCTCTCTGGGTTTTGCTCCAGGTATCCCCAGCTCCGGGCCACCGAAGTGATTTCAGGAGACAGTGGACACCTCCTGGCATCATGAAGACTTCTGGGGTAAGATGTTCAGTTAATCTCTTGTTTTTACCTCCATCCTTTTCTGTCTGAAGTCGGGGGGGATCAGCTAAAAATGCAACAGAAGTGATGCTTGTTCAGAGGGATTTCATGTCCTAGTCTGGGTGCATAGCCCAGGCACACCCTGTAGAGCTTCATCAGCACCTGAGTGAGCAGCAGGGAGCTCAGAAAGCTGCTCACACACAGCAGAAGGATGAGCAGCTTCCTGACAGAGGTGAACCCAACCTCCTGATCCTTTCCAGAGCCCAGAGGAGCAGTGGGATGGGGTCAGGGCTCAGGGTGAGGAGCTGAGCCACAGACACAGAGCTCTCCCTCCCACAGACACCATTCCAAGGCCTGTCACTCAGCAGTTCAAACTCTGCACATTTGCTGTCTCCAGAGCTCCTAATCTAGGACAGGGAGAGCTGAGGCAGGCAGGGGGTGGGCGTTCTGGAGGAGCAGATTACAAAGGAGCTATTTTACCTTGGAAGGTTCTCAGCTCCCCCCCTGCTAAGGCTGTTGGAGCTTAGCAGGGGTCCCTGGGAGGACAAGGTGACACTTTGTGAGCCCTGGGGGGGGGGCACTTCTCTGGGCTGAGGTGATGGAGGGACAGGTTTGGCTAAAGGTGGGTGTTCCTGCAGGTGGGGAGCATGAGGCTGGCACCACAGGGGTCTCTGTGTGTGCCCAGAGAGGTGCCAATGCCATCAGCTGGGGCAGGGCCACGGGCAGTGATGCTGTGGCTTTGTGCTCCAAGATCTGGTCTTGGATGCCCCTCGAGCTCTTCTTGGGCTTCATTTGAAATACCCACCTGGTTTTGCTCTGGGAATGGCTAGATCCTCATTCCTCTTGCTTTTCCTTCTTGTATCTTGCTGATGTTCAGCTCTTAGCAGCTGAGAATGGAGCTGGTGGTGGTGTCTGGCTGCAGGTGACAGGCAGCTGTCCCCATCCCACCAGCTTTGGGTGTCCTGCTGCCTGCCAGAGCCCTGGGTGCAGGCTGAGGCAGAATCTGAGAGCAGGGGGGCTGGGGACAGCCCTGTGCTGTGGAGGGCCACGGGTGGCTGCTTGGGGGGGGGGACCAGTTTTCCTCAAAGGTGCCAGGCAAGGGGCTGATGCTCAGTCTCCATGGCAACTGCAGCCAGTGCAGGGATGCTGGGGAGGCAGCCGTGTGGGGGATGCTTGGGAGAGCTGTGAGGGAGCCCAGGCTGGGTGCTGGGGGGGTCAGTGTGTCCCAGTCTCGGGCTGACTGACAACATTTCGGTCTCTTGCTGGGTGTGGACTGCCTGGGAGGGTCTCTGCTCAGATGGGATCTCCATGGATCTAAGTTTCCAGAGTCTCCAGGAGCCTGGGATGGTCCAATGGCTCTTGATGTTGTGGTTGTTGAACACAAACCGAAGCGGGTGGATGACCCACTCTAAATGCCAGAGCATCTCTCTGGTTAGTAACTGTTGATCTGATCTCAGGAGCTCTGCTCCCCTGTTTCCTCAGCAGCCACGCTCAGAAGCAAGGCAGGAGCTGGGAGGAATGGATTTGCAAAGCCATCAGTGCTGCTCTCAGGAGAGATCAGGTGCTGGCTCCAGAGCCCTCTTGGAACCACGGAGAAGGAGCATGAGAAGTTCACAGCTTTCCACGGCCCTCCCTCATTTTGTTTAAACCCCTCCTCTGAAATATCTCCAGGTTAAAACCCAGGCTCCCCCCCTCCCTGCTGCCAGCAAGGGTGCAGAGCCCAGCCCCTGCTCAGCACCAGCATCCCAGCTGCTCCATCTTCATCAGGTCCCTCCAGCGCGCTGCGAAACCGAGTCACTGAACGTCTCGCTTTATGGGGCTGGATTTAATTACTTTGGAGATGGAATGTTCAATCCCCTCCTTGGGCTTTATGGCTTTCAGCAGGAAGAGGCTGAGCTGGAGCAGGAGCTGTGTCAGCCTCTCCACACTGCTATGTAGGGCAGGCACCAGGAGGAGATTTCACAAGCGCCCGGCGTGGCACGGAAGCTCCTCGCTCCTTCCCCACGCTGGGCTCGTCCTCCCCAGCCCTGAGCTCCTGGGAAAGCCAAGCCCAGTGTGCTGATGCCTCCTTTCTGTTGGACTAGATCTTAAAGGTCTCTCCTGTGATCCCGAGATTGCTGCTTTTCCCAGCTGTGGCAAGGGATCCACTCTGTGGAGTTAGCTGAGTGGAGCTGGTGCTTGCTGAGTGTCAGCAAAGGGTCAGTGCTGGCTCCCAGTTCTCATGGACTCAGAGAACAGCAGGTTGGAAGGGACCTCAAGGATCAACTGGTCAACATTATCATATAAACTATATATAGTTTAAATGAGCTGACCCAGCACTCTGTCAAGCTGAGTCTTAAAACTGTCCCTTATAGGGGAACCCAACACTTCCCTTGGAAGATCATTCCCATTGTTCTCATGGTGAAAAGTTTTCTTCTGGAGTCCCAGTGGAATCTCTTGTACCTATTGCCTCCTGCCCTTTCCGTGGGACTCCTTGTAAAAATGAGTCTCCACCTTCTTGGTAACCACCTTTTATATACTGCTGCATGGTAATAAAGTCTCCTCCTGCATCTCTTGTATTCCCAGGGCTACCGAGGAAGAGAGAAGCCTGAGGATGGAGTTGACCCTTTGCTGTCCCCTTGAGGTGCCTGGTGATGACCTGGTTTGCTCTGGAAGGGCTCCAGCTCCCCAAATCAGCAACAGTCAGATCAGGCAGGAAAGCAGCAGCTCGCCAGGGAGAGCAGGAGTGCCAGGAGTAAGCAGCAGCCTCATCTGTTATAGTTACTTCATTTGCAAGAGTTTAATTGAGGCTGCTGCTGCTCTTTGGGTTCTGGGCCTCAGCAGCTGTGGGCAGCAGGCTGGGCAGGCTCCCCAGCTTCCCAGAGCATGAACCTGCTCATAACTGGTCCCCTGCAGAACCCAGCCCTTTGCTGCCTCTCTGCTTTTGTTTACTTGTTGCACTCAGTCTCTGGTGACTGCAGAGAGGACAGCTGGTAAAGATTTGCATATGGCATGAAATTAAGCGAGTTAATTTCAACGTCTGATCCGTGCAAGGCTGAAGTTTGGGTTCTGAAGGCCTTGCTTTGCCTCAGCACTGCTGGAGCATGTGTTTCATGCCTCAGCCTTTGATTTCTCAAAGCTTATTTTCCCTCTGTTTTATGAGGATGAACAATCAGAGCAGATCTTTGCCATCTTTTGTAAACTCTCTAACAGCAGCGAGCGTCCTGCCTGGCCCTTGAGGAGCATCCCAAGGTGCTTTTCCACTGGGGTCCTCCCTCTTTTGCTGTGAGAAGCCCCCCCTGGCCCTGGGATTGCACAACTCCAGCCATCACCAGGCTCCTTCCAGCCAGCATCACTTTGATCAGCTTTCCTCCAGCCTTCAGAATGCACTTCTAAGCCTTTGCTTGCCCTCAGAGCCTGAAGCTGCTTCAGATCTGGGCTGAGCTCTTCATTCCAGTTTCTCTTTGGTCTTTTCTCCTTCACCTCTCATGTCAAGTGTTGTGACAGAAACCAGCCGTGCCCAGCCTGGGGTGTGGAGGTTGCTCAGACCTTGTCTGGGTTTGGGGAATGCAGACATGATTTCTCAGGTATGGGGAGCCCTGGAGCAGGAGCTCAGAGCATTCCCACCTCTCTGTCCCTGAGATCAGTGTCCCCTCAGGCCTGAGGCAGCAGGTAAGACAGTGATGTCCAAGAGGTCAAAGTAACACAGCAGCTGCTAAAGCCAATCAGTGGCTTGTCTCATATCACAGAATCCCTCCTGAATCCAGTGATGGGAACAGAGTGGGGCACACTGCAGTTGTCTTGATGGGAGGTCTGACCTTTTGGAGCTGGAAATGCAGGACTGAGAAAGCAGCATCCTAGCCTTTTGGCAAATGGTACTGGTTTTCCTCCAGACCATCTGGAATGGAGTTTGGGGTTGGATTTTGGGTGGGCTCTTTTATTTTTATTTTTTTTTTTATTGTTCACTTTAAAGCATCTTTTATTTAGCAAGCCAGACATCTAGAAAGTGGATAAGGAATTGGGAAGGGCAGGAATAGCAGCCAGCTCCTGCACAGAAGCCATTTGCAAAGGCTGAGATGCTGCTGAACAGCATCTTGCTTCAGCCAGGACAGGAGCCAATGGGCTCCTACCTGCTCTTTGGTGTCAGCAGGGTCAAGAGGGAGCTCTGTCCTGTCCCTGATGTGCCTCAGGTTGCCCCAGGGGAGGTTTAGGTTGGAGCTGAGGAACAATTTCTTCCCCTCCAGGGCTGTCCCAGGCTGCCCAGGGCAGGGGTGGGGTCCCTGTGATCCCTGGAGGGGTTTCCCTGCATCCAAGGGATGTGGTGGGAGAGCTGCACGTTGGCATCAGCAAAGGAGAGTCAGAGGATGGTGAGTTTTGTTTGTGAAGGGCCAGCAGGTTCCAGCAGCTGGGCTGTGCCCCCCTCTCTCCCAGGCTGTGGTGGGCACAAACACCTCCCCTTGGCTGGCTTTTATTAGTGCTGTTGCTCCAAGGACCCTGGTGTAAATAAGGCTCTTGGCTGAGGCAGCTGCTGGTTCAAGAAATCAATTCAATTAAATTGGACTGGGTGGAGGAGCAAGATGGGAAGAAGGCTGTAAATCCTGCTCTCTGCAGCACTGGGGCTGCCCCTCTGCTTTCCATCTTCTGCCTCTCTTTGAGATCAAACCCCTTTTGCAGCCTCTTCCCTTGTCCTTGCTCCTGCTCTCCTTCAGGAGGACAGGAGGTTGGCAGGGCAAGAATTGCAGGGCAGGGCAGTTGAGAAATCAAGGAGGAGGCTGAGGGGAGATCTTACAGCTCCCTGACAGGAGGTGGGTGCCAGGAGGGGACAGCCCCTTCTCCCTGGTGATGTGTGGCAGGAGCAGAGGGAAGGGCTGCCAGCTGTGCCAGGGGAGCTTCAGGCTGGAGATTAGGAAGCATTTCTTCACTGGAAGGGTTCTCAGCCATTGGGAGGGGCTGCCCAGGTGGTGGAGTCACCATCCCTGGAGGCATTTACCTGGCCACGTGGCTCAGGACCATGGTTTGGTGGTGCCCTGGCAGTGCTGGGTCAGAGGCTGGACTGGATCATCTCAAAGGTCTCTTCCAACCAAAGACAGGCTGTGGAATGTCCCCCTGGGGCTCTCCAAAGCCACCCCCAGTGCTGAGTTGTGCCAGCAAGCACCCCAATCCCCTGGGTGATGGGTGTAAGACCCCCCGAGAGCCCCCTGCTCTGGTTTGGCAGCCAAAGGGGGGGTTGAAATGGGGCCAGCAGGGCAGAAACCCCCCCCCAGCTCTAAAGCGAGTGAGCGACAACTCATTTTCTCCTTGAATTCCAAAGGGCTGAGCAGCAAGCAAACAATTACATCCCCGTGACTTTGCTGGGTAGATCTATAATTCTTGAGTCCCAGGGGAGCAGAGCTCCAGAAATGAGCTGCTGGGTAACAGGGAATGAGGTTCTGCTGGTGTGGAGCAGAGTGCTCCCCCCTCCTGCCGCCCCCTCAATCAGCACTGCCCTCTCAGGGATGCTGGGACCCCCCATCCCTCACTCCTGGGGACCCCCTCTGTGCCTTTCTGAGCCTCCGAGGAGCAGGGCTGGGATCTGGCAAAGAAATAGTGGTGCTAGGAAGTGATGTGTGGAAGGAGTGAGTGATTCTGTGGTGGTGTGTGTCCCTCAGCCCTTGGTGCACAGTTTTTATGTGCTGGAAATCATAGAACATGAGGGGTTGGAAGGGACCTTGAAAGATCATCCAGTCCAACCCCCCTGCCAGAGCAGGGTCACCCAGGAACAGATCCATGTGCATTTTGTTTAAGATTTTTGTTTAAAACGTTGTTTAAAATTTGTGGAAATGCTGCTTTGCCTGGGGATTGCACAAGGGAGAGCTGCTAAATATAAATAAAGGGCAATTGTTATTTCTTTCAAGCTTTGCTTTAATTTCTCTCTAATCCCGTGGCACAGAAATTCAAATCCTGCTCTTTTGTGGGGAAGGAAAAAGCCTTTTCCCCTGCTCCTCCTGGCAGTCGTTTTATAGATGGGAGATAAAGGGAGTGGTTCCAGTGGGGTTGCTGATGGGGATCAGGGGGGTCAGGAGGGGATTGGGGGGTCAGGAGGGGAGCAGGGCTGTGCTCTGGAGTGCCAGGGGGAGCTGTAGCCAGCAGCAGCCTGTGCCTGTGTTAATTTCCAAGGAAAAAGCCCTCCCAGCCCAACTGGCTCTTTTCTGATACTGCAGTGCTGTTCCAATCAGTTCTCTGCCTAATTGGCTTGTAAATATCACTGTGAGGTTTGGGTTTTTTTGCCTTTTTAGGCCAATCACCCGTGTTACAGACAGCAAATGGAAGGAGAAATGCATTATGCAAACCATGGAGGTAAAGCATCTGTTTCCCTCTCTCCTGCTCCCAGCACAACCTGCCCCTTCAACGGGACAACGGCACGGTGAGAAGTGAATCCTCTTGTTGGGGAAGAGACAGACACAAGTCAAGGTGTCAGGACTGAAGTTTTTCTCCAGGACCATGTAGCTGGGTCATAAAATGTGTTGGGAACCACAGCAGAGGGTGGGAAGGGCACTGTCTGCGTTGGCAGGGGGATGCTCCCTGGGTGCCCAGGGTGAGATCCTCCAGAGGATGCATCACCCATGGTAAAAGTGTTGGGAGGTGGCACTGCAGCAGGAATCAGGGAGAAGTCCCTGTGTTGGCTGAGCTGCCAGTCCTGGAGGACAGAGCTGGGGTCCCCTGGGTGCCACCCACCCGTGTGGAGCATCCCTCACTGCTCCCCCCAAGTGTGGTGGTCACCGGGGAGCTGCTTGAAATGTGCTGGGCAGGGCTGGAGAAACCCAATTTATCACTGTAGCTTCTGATTAAAATGGCTTTGGGTTTGAGAGGGACCTTGGCAGAGCCAGAGCTGGCAGCATCCCCAGGACTGGCTGTGCTGGGGGCACAGGGGGGCGAAGCCTCAGACTGCCCTGGTCCTCCCACCCCTTTCCCATTTCAGTTGTGATTTTTGCCCGACAGGAACCCTCAGTTCAGGGCAGCTCTTGGCTTTTGGAGTCATCAGACAAGCTGTGGTATTTCTTGTTCTTAAGCTTAAAATAGCCTGGAATCAGCTCTTTGTGTTTCCTGGAGTCTGCTCCCTTTTCCAGACCCAAGTGAGAGTCACCACTGCAGGAGTGGGAGTTCAACGCCGAGCTCAGCCCTGGATTGAAGTCTGTGTGTGTCTGATGGGCTTGAAGCAGCTAAAGCAGGAGCTGCTCCCCTGATGAGCATTATTTGGATCCCAATAAAAGGCCTGTTAGCTGAGGCTTTTGGCTGGGCTGGTTTTATAGTGATTATTAAGGGCTAAAGTGAACTGCTTGGCGATGAGCCCCTGGGTGCATCAGGAAGCAGAGGATCAAATAAAATGAAACAGGTTTTAGAGCTGTGAACCATCCTTAGAAAGAGCTTGGCAGCATTATTATTATTATTATTATTGTTTTCTTTACAGCCTGATGTTGTTTTCTGCCTAAGTAATGTCAGGGAAGTGTCTTGAGTAGCTTCCTAATTTACAAGGGTCCCAAAGGCACGGGAAGAATTGGATTAACACGTGGAAAAGAAACTACAGCAAATACATTACAGGCTGAGAGCTCGTTAGAGGAGTTGGAATTGATTTCTTAATCTGAGGCTGGGAGTGTTAGTGAAAACAGAGGAAGGGGAAAGCAACTGACAGCACCTTACTCCCAAACACAGGGGGTAAAGGAGGGGATCAGGCAGCTTTGAGGTCTCAGGCAGTGAGATCCAGCCCACAACTCACTGGTACCCCCTGTGCAAAACACACCTGAGCAGGGGGGGGTTTCAGCTGCACCACTATTTTTTTTTGCCAAGCATTTGTGGAAGCCAGAACAGGCGTTTGCCATTCTGGGGTGTCTCTTTTTTCTTCCTCTCAGTCAGACCAAGCTGTGCCCTCTCCCAAGGTGCTCCCTGCACAATGAGTCTCAGGGAAAGCTGGAAACTTGGCAGAGTTCTGTGGTAGAAAGTGAAGCTGATGTTGCTTTTGAAAGGTTTGAAAGCAAATCCGTCCCAGGGAGCTCAAAACAAAGACCTCAGGGTCTGTGGGTGCCTCTCTGCTGGCCCTCCTCTGGCTTCCCAGATTCATTTGATAAGGGGCTGACCAGCACAGCAGCACCCACAGCTAAAAATAACCTGGGGAGCTGTTCCTCTGGGCTCTGGGTTGATCTGGTTTGAGGGGAAAATGTCTGTGGTGTGAGCTCTGGAAATCACACTGCTGGAGTTTGAGCATAAAGAGATCTGCAGCTCTGTGCTCTGTAGAGAGCAGCTGGGATCAGATGTTGAGCACCAGCTACAGGGGGTCAGTACAGGTGAGTGTTCCATGGTGCTGCTCTGGGAGAGGCTGTTAATCACTGAAACCATAGTTCTGGCCCCAACATGCTTGTCTGGAGCTCCCTGGGGTCAGTGCCACGAGCAGGTCAGCAGTGCCCACCCTGCCACAGCACTCTCTTACTGGTTTGTACTGGAAGCAACGAGACAGGGTTTCTGGGGGTGGCTGTGGATGGGGGAACAGGCTGGCCCTGGAGGATTTCTTTGCCCTGAAGGCTCCTGTGGCAGTGATCTGGGTGTCAATGGCTGGACTCTGCTCCCAGCTGAGGGTTTGGGCCATTGGCACAGCCTCCCTTGACCATAACCCGCTTATTAAGGTCAATTAACTCATTAACTCTGTGCAGGGAGCTTTGCTTTAAAAAAGAAACTGGAAAATTGGTCAGAAGCTTTTCTGTACTTTTTTTTTTTTTTTTAATTTATTTTACTTTTTCTCCTTTCTCTTTCCTTCCTGGAGCCAGGTCTGGACTTCACTCCGTGTCTCAGCCACAGGGATCTCCTCAGCAGGGGACACAAATCCTCCCCAAGGAAGGGGAAGGAGAAATGAGCTGATTCCTAAATCCCAGTGTGGGGAAACTGGGGCCATGCTGGGAGCTCTGCCACGGTGAGTGGAACTGCTGGGGCTGTTTTGGGGTGTGAGGGAGATGGGGGGTGTGGGGGGGGGCAGGTCCTGAAGGAGGAACAAAACTTCAGATTAAAGGATTTGCCAACATCTAATGAAACAAGAGCCTCTGGGTTTCCATTAATTAACAAATTAGCTCATCAAGAGTCTCTCTAATTTGTCGCCTATAAAGCTGCCCTATTAATTAAACAAGAGGACAGATTTTAATTTCCCTGGCAAAACCACACGTTTAATTGATAAACGACTCAGTGAAGCTGCTCTTGGTGGGAGTTTCCAGAGGCCTTGACAGGGGGTGAGGGAGGCTGGGGACCACCACCCACCCCTGATCCCATCACCCCTCCTCCTCCTCCTGCCAACCTGCCCTTGTTTGCAGCACCACTGCTTCGTGGCCCTGTGTGCTAATTGGGTTTGATTCCATCCAACCACTCGTTCCCCTCAATCCCCTCAGCTCCCTGTTTCTCTGTGGCTGACAAGTTATTTAGCAGCAGCTCCACACCAGCTGCTCACTGGGCTTTGCTGGGGTCAGGGGGATGCTGGGCTGGGGGTGACAGGTGGGTAAAACATGAGGAACTGGATGCCCAGGGAAGTCATTTTGTGTCTCCCTCAGGAGTTACGACCTCGTTGTTCCTCCTTGAAGGCAGCTTCAAAAGACCTGACTGGCTTTGTGCTCCCTGCTGGTGATAAAAGCAGCTCAACCGCAGCCACTCGGCCCCGTGGCTGGAATTTCTTCCTGCTCTTGAAGGAAAAGGGGATAAATCAAAGGTTGCCTGACATTGAGATGATCTCCACGTGGGATTAATTGCTCACACAGCATCTCCCCAGCCAGATGCACTGAGGTACCTCAGGTTCCCCTGTACCAACTGCTCTTTCTCGTTGTTGTTCCACAAAAAAAAAGTGCAGAGAGGTCTCCCCAGGAGAGTGGGTGAGTTATGTAGAGTCCTGCTTGAGTTTTCAATTGAGCTCTATTGATTTATAAGGTCTTTTCAATTACTGAGGCCTCCTCAGCAGCAGCTCTACGTGAGCTCCATACTGCATCAGGCCAGGTGCTCTGGTGGGGACCTTCTGCCTCTGCTCTGAGGCACAAATAACCAGGGTTTCCTCTGTAACATTTAGTAAATAAAAATCAGGAGCTCGTTAGCACCACAGCTTGTCTTATATGAAGAAAAGACTGGAGGAAAGTGCAGGAGTTATCACGGACAGAACATATGAAGCAATTTGAATTCAGGAGGAGGCAATTGAAAATCTTATTAAATTTTCTTCTTTCTTTCTAGACATGTTGTGTGAGCACGGTTGGGTGATTTCTGAGGGAGCTGGAGATTGCAGAAGTTTGTGAACAAGAAGTGACCTTCCCTCTCTGCTGGGTGTGGGCTGTCCCCTGTGACTTTGGAAGAGAAGACACCAAGGGGGTCAGGAACCCAGAAAGTTCTGAAATGCACCCAAAACCAGAGCAGCCCAGCCCTGATCGTTTCTCCTCCTAGTGAGTACTGGAATATTAATAACCATTTGGTGTAAAATGACTACATCTTAAAAATTTCATGATGTCTCTACATCACGGGATGTGCAGCAGAGTCAAACTCAATTAAATTACCCAGAATGGCCCTTCCAGCCAAGCCCAGGAGAGGTGATTGATCCCCCCCCCAGGCTCTGCAGGGGATCCAGAGCACTTGGCTCAGCCCTTCTCCCACTTTCTGGGGCTGAGGGGAAGGTGCAGAGAGAGCTTCCAGCCCTTGGATTGCTTCTCTGGCCTCCCCTGGACCCACTCCAACAGGTCTCTCTTGTGCTGAGGACTCCAGAGCTTGTTTAGTTATAGATGAGGTTCCAGTTTGCTGCCCCAGTTGATAATGGAGCCAGTCAACGGAGCTCATGTGGTGTTCTCTGCTTGGGGGGGCTCTCAGGTTAGAGCCCTTTTCTTCTAGTTTGCCTCTTATTTTTACCTTGAAAGAAATTAAATAGTTTCTGCTTGTTGGTGTCCCAGCAGCCATCACCAGCTCCTGCTATGTATTATTTATGAGATTTCATTAATATGCAAATTTGCACCACTCTCTTGGCTCTCCTGGTGTGCTGCCAAGGCCCTTATGAATTACAGGGGTGCCTGGCCCCCCTGCCCACCCCCTGGAGCAGCTGTGGTGGGAGTCCTGACCCAGGGTGGAGCTGCTGCCCCTGCTCTGCTCCTGCTAACTCAGTATCCCCCAGGTTTGGAGGCTGGTTCTGCCCTTGGGGGCCACCACATTGAGGAAGACTCCGAAGCTCTTCCTTCATCCTCCTCATGGAGCCCGTGGGGGTGGTGCTGGGGGTCCCTGTGTGTCCCCAGGATGCTGCTCCTATGCAGGCAGGAGAAGAGCTGAGCTGCTGTCTGCAGCATGTGACCCTGGGGGCTCCCTGGAGATGCTCGTAGCTTGATTAAAACTCTGCTTTAATGCTGCTGGCCCCTCTTGCTCCCAATTATCTCAGCAGCACCCTCAACAGCCTCCCCCCACTGCCCTGCAAAAAAGAGGTGGGGGGAGGATGAAGGGAGCCTGAGCCCCCAGCAATTATCTCAGGGGCCATTTTAATTTGCAGGTGACAGCAAGAAGGCAGCAGCAGTCCCAGTGTCCCCACACCTGTGCTCAGCTGCCTGGGCCCTGCACAGCAAGAAACTGGGGAGAAAAGCACTGAAAATATCACTCCACCTTGGGGGGGACTGAGGGAGGTGCTGCCAGAGCTGCCTGTCCCTGCTTGCATCACTGCTGGGTGCTGCCAGCTTTGGTGCTTGCCCGTGCTGGGGGTTTTCCTGCTCTGGCAGGAGATGGGTTTGCCATGGATTTATCTCTGCCAAATGGAAAGGGGGATTTTCTCCAGCTGGCAGATGCCCCTTGGAGTGCAGGTCTCATGGTGGGTAAACATTAATTGTGGCAGGGCTGTAAGTGGGCATGAGAAGTGACAGGGCTGAGTTATTCTGCTCCCATCCCTTGATGCCAAGCCATACATCACGTGCTGGAGTTTAGAGAGACTTTATGTGTCTTGAGCTGGGCAGGATCAAAATTTTCTGAGGAGTAATGCCATGTTAATAACAGCCTGACTCGGAGATAAAATTAGCAGAGGAGGTTTTTTGCTTCTGGTGAAGTCAAAGCTGTTTTTTTTCACCTCTGTATTGGTCTCTTTGATGGAAAGAAATCCCTCCTGGGGTTGGCAGGGGAATGGGTGTGACAACTGCCCACTTGGCATCCTCTCTAACCCTCCAAAATTCACTCTGTCCACCCCCAGGTCACGCAGCCATGGCCCTGGGGGAGCAGCACCAGCCTGGCAAACTCACCTGGAAGAAGCATCACCATCGGGGTGTCCCCATCTTGCTGCCACCTGCTGGGACACCCAGAAGGGTGTGAGACTCGTGGGTCTGAGCTGAGACCTCTTCAACTCACCACATATGTGTGTGCAGAGCCAACTCATCACCCCATGGCCTTGGGAGGCACCTGGGTGACCCCTGTGTGCCCCACTGTGCAGCCAGTGCTACCCGGGGGTGCTGCTTGGTGAGTGTTAAATCCTCAGCTGAGCTTCTGGGAGAAAAAAAAAAAGCTGAAATTATGATTTTTCCTGTTTTTAAAAATACATTGTTCATTATTTGCCATGATTTTGTGAGCACAGACTCATAGAATAGTTTTGGTTGGAAGAGTCTTTTCAGATCAGCCTGTTCCCCACAGCACTGCCAGGGCATCACTGCCCCATGGCCCTCAGCACCACAGCTCCATGGGGGGCTTGGAAACCCCTCCAGGGATCACGGGGACTCCACCCCTGCCCTGGGCAGCCTGGGACAGCCCTGGACAAGCCTGGGTGGGGAAGAAATTGTTCCTCAGCTCCAACCTAAACCTCCCCTTGAGTGCCAGGGTGTCCTGCTGCTTGTGGCCACCCTGTCCTGCTCCCAGGGGTGACCTGTGTGCAGGGGTGCTCCTATTCCTGTGTCTGGTTTCTGGGTGCTTCAGGATCAGCCTTTTTGGTACAATCTTGAAGATGCTTTATCAGTGCAGGATGCAGAGGGGAAAAGAGTTTGATGTTGTCAGGATGGATGGATGGATGGGCAGGTAGTGTTGGGTGCACAGCCAGGTGGGTGAGTCCCAGTGGATTCCCAAGAGGGATGGATGATGCTGGAGTGTTCTGGGCAGATGGATGGGCAATGCTGGAGTGCCCCAGCTGGAAGAGGACATTGACAGGCAGAGCCAGCCAAGCTGCTGGTGGCCACATGTTTCTCCTTCCTCACCTCAAATCTCCTTAGCTGGTGGATTTTCTCTCTGGGCTGTGGTTCCCAGCTGGATGAAGCTGCAGAGAGCAGCTCCAGAGGCCGGGATCAAGAGAGGCAAGGGGCTCTGCTCCCCCCACAGTCTCCCCCATGGCTTAGATTAGCCCATCTGCAAGGAAATTTAATTGATTCTTTAGGTTAAAGCCTTTTTATGTGCTCAGACAAGCCGAGGCATTAATTGTGTATAATGTGACACGGAACTTTGCGTGCAGCTCCTCACCACAGCTTTCCCTCCCCTGCTCCCTTTTGGGGCTCAGATTTGTTTTCTTTCCAAGGCAAATTTCAGGATCTGGCTTCCATCAATGGTACTTATCAAACCCTTTTGATAAATCCCAACATTTATTTATGTTTTTAAAAAATCATTCTCAGATAAGGGGTGTATTTTGGGAGCCAGGCCTAAGGGAGGGATCAGCACCAGGCTGAGCTTTGCACAGCAGGATGCTCAAGCCCTGGGAAGGGCACAGGTATCTCCACAGCTCTCCCAGCACCACCAAGCAACTCTCTCATCACTCCAGAAATAGTCCCACTGCTGGCAGAGGCTCAGGAATGAGACCTATGTTACCCCAGGGACCTGCACCGAGGCCACCACCCAGCTCAGACCAGACCGAAAATGGCATCGCTCGCTCGGGGGCAGCAGCTGGAGCAGCCAGGACCTGGCAGGGATGCTGAGCCTTCCCCCAAGGAACTAGCAGCCCTGTGGCTGCCCAGCCCCACTGACTGGGAAGCAGGATGAGGCTAGAGACAGAGTTGGAGGGCTCTGGCTGGCCACAGCATCCTATAGAATTGTAGAGTGGTGGGGGTTGGAAGGGACCTCTAGAGATCGAGTCCAAGCCCCTGCCAGAGCCGGGGCACCCAGGGCAGGTCACACAGCAAAGCATCCAGATGGGTTTTAAAAGTCTTCAGAGACTCCACAGCCTCTCTGGGCAGCCTGTGCCAGGCTCTGCCACCCTCACAGGGAAAAAGTTCCTCCTCGTGTTGAGGTAGAGCCTTTTCTGCTCCAGTTTATCCCCATTGTTCCTTGTCCTACTGCTGGGCACCACAGAAAAGAAACTGGCCCCTTCCATTTGACACCCACCCTCCAGATGTTTACAGACATTAGTCATGAGAAGACTGAGGGGGGATCTGATTAGACAGCCCCACTTCCCTCAGCCTTTCTTCACAGGGAAGATGCTCAAGTCCCTTCATCATCCTCATAGCCTCAGTTGTCAGTGTTTGGGAAGCTGAAGCCCTTGTGCTGTCACAGAGACAAATCCAGCTGGTGCCTGAAATAGTGGGGTAGTTCCCAAGGGGTGTATCAGCCAGGTCACCCCCAGGGTTCTGTTTGTGCTGTGGAGTTACAGGAATCCTCACTCCTCCCTGGATTTTGTATCTGGCTGTGGGAGAAGCACAACCTGTGGATTTTTGGAGTGATGCTGAAGTGCAGCAGGGAAGATGAGTCTGTGTTGAGCTTCAGCACTTTCCCAGCCCACACAAACCCTTCCAGACCTGCCAGCATAGTCTGTCTCCCCAGTGGGAGGCTTGATATCCAAACCCAGAGCCCTGGCAGGGTTGTGTTTAACCCCTCACCACCCTAAGTGCCATCCCAGGGCCAGGGTTTGGTGGCTGCTGTGCCACCCACCGAAGAGAGGGGGGGACCTCAGGAGGAGACAGGGGCTGGTGACATTGAAATCCAGAGGAGGCTGATGAGCTTTGTGTGATCCCAAATGCCTCCAGGTCTCCTCCTTTTTCAAACCCAGAGCTTGCAGCTTTTTGTTCTTCTGAGAAGCAGACAGGAGCAGACGAGGATTGAAGTGGCTTCCCACAAAAGATGTCACATTAAAAGAAAAAAAAAAAAGCCACTCTGAGTGGGAGAAAAAAAGAGACGAATGGCACATTTTCCACAGGAAAGGGTTTCAGGGTGATGTGATGCCTGGAGAAAACACTCAGTCCTGGGAAAATCAACATAATTTGGGGGTGAATTAGGGGTGCAGAGCAGCAAAGACCTTCCCTGATGTCAAAGCTGCCTGACCACAAATGTGTTTTAAGGACAACAGCAGCCCAGTGCAGAGCAGCCCCCTGTGTGCCAGCTCACTCTGCCCTGGAGCCATTCCCACCTCTGCCCAGCAGCTGGGGGCTAAAAACCCTTTAAATCAGAGAAAGGCCCTGAAATGAAGGAGCAGAACTGCACTTAGCAATTCAGCTTTCTGTCCCTTGGTTTCCAAAGCACCATCCAGGAGGGAAAGAGCAGGGAGGAGTTTGCTGCACTCCCACCCCCCGGGAAACCTGTTTGTGAGTGGGAATCCCAGAGTCTCTGAATATTTATAGGGAAGTGCTCCCCGGGGCTTTCCCCAGCTTTATAACCATGTCCCAAGGTGAGAGATGTCATTTTCTCTTCAGCATGTACAACAAGGTTTATTTTCATCTCCTACAACAAAACGCAGGGAGAGGATCCCGTGGAGAATTCCAGTTGATGGTAGGAGGGGGGGAAGAGCTGGTGTGTAACTCACAGAAAGGGGCCAAAAATCACTCTGATTTGCACCTCTTCCCCTTGGGCCTTGGTTTGAGGTCCTCACCACATCCACTGGGACTGGGATGAGGGGCTCACAGGACCCACTGGTGCTAGTGGCTTCTTTCCTTGGTGAGAAAAAGGAGGTAAATTAGGTTGTTTTCTTCTATTAATGAAACCCAGCCAGATTCAGACCCATTCCCTGGCACAAGGATTTTCTTTTTGCTGTGAGGAGTTTCTTACTGTATATATGTATATAAAAAAGAGAGAACCTAGAGGGGGAATTGAAGGCATTAAAGGAACCTCTTTCAAACTGCAGGTCACATGAAGACGCTTCGTGTTGTGAAACAGCAGCTCTGGGTGCTGGCCTTGCAGCCTGCTCCTGTCGTGGGAATGCTGCCCAGCACAGCACTGGGATCAGCTGGGACAGGGTGCCTTCCAGCAGCACCTTCTCCAGCCCTGTGGCAGCTCTGGCTTCCAGTGCCACGTTGCTGTTTGCAAGTTGCACAGGGTCGGGGCTGGTTGCTTTGGGTTTGCTTTGATTGTTTTGGTTTTGTTTGGTTTTGTTTTGTTTTTTCCCCAAATCAGCGAAAAGGGGGAAGGAGAAAGGTCTGTTTGACATCCTGCCCGTGGGCTTTTTATTTGTGTAATGAGTTCTCATTTCCACTCGGATGGCCGAGCGCGGGAGGGACGGAGCATCCCGCGGCGAGCCCGTGGGAAAGGCAGGGCAGCCCGTGTCCGTGGGGAGAAACCCGGCAGGAAAATGTGGGGGAGCCCCTTGTCGTACCCTCCCGGCTGAACCCAGCTCCCTTCCCAGCTGCTTTGTGGTTTTTTTACGTTGTTTTTTCTTCTTCTCCCCTCGCAGCTCTGCCCGGGGTGAGGGAAAGTGCTGCTGAGCGATGAGAGAAAGCTGCTCGGAATGGGAAACGTTCTATGCAATTTCTTCCACATTAAGTGTGACATCTGCTTTGGGATGACTCAGGCAGCTTCTCATCGCCGGGAGAGGAGGATGAGCACCCAAAAAGCCGGGGCCGACCTGCTGGGCTCGGTGCTTTCACCCTGGCTCAGCACGGAGGTGGGCGAGAGGGTTGGTAATGAGCAGAAATCAAGCCGATAGCGCTCCGTTTGGAGCTCTAATCGCTTTGCTCGCCCTGGGTGGCACTCGCTGGGTTTGCAGGGCTGTGACAGATGCCAAAGACACCGCTGCCTTTAGTGCCCTGCAGCTCGGAGCTGCTGCCCACGGTCGTTGTGCCCGGTCACCCTCCCTGGGAACGGGCTGTTTATCCTGCTGTAGTCTGCTGCTATTTGCAGCGGTTTGCTGAGCGGGCGATGCTGAGCACCTCGGAGGGAAACCCCAAACCGCAGGGCAAGTGCTCAGGCTGTGACATTTCACCCCCAGTCAGCAGGTTTTGCTCTTCCCCGTCTTGCTTAAGCGCAGGAATAAGCGTCCGTGGGGAGGATCCTGCCTCCTGCCCTGCCCCGGGGGGCGGGGGTGGGTGGCAGGTGCCTGGGAAAGGGCTCGGTGATGCGGGAATGAGCTGATCCTGCCCAGTCGTGTCCCTCAGCTCCCACCCCACTGCTGCGGGGTCTGCAAAGCTCAGCCTCGCTGGGGAAACTGAGGCTGTGCCAGGGTTGTGCTCAGGACCCCCCGACTGGACTGTGCCCAGAGGTCAGCCCTTGGCAAAGCCATGTACAGGGGCAGCTGTGGCCAAGAGTCTCCAACCCCACCAGGTCCTGGGGTGGGTTTTCCCACCATGCTGCCTGGGCTGTGCCTCTTTCCGGGCCTCGTCCAGGAGCCTGGTGAGTCCTGGCATGCCAGAGGAGGCAACGTTGGTTGGGGTTGTTTTTCTCCCTTGCTGGCCTGGTCTGCAGGATGCTCTGCAGGCTGGCTTTGTAGACAAGGATAATTAATTATCTTTACTATATAAACATCGTTTCCACAAGGGAGATGGGTGAACTGGGTGGTGGCAAACCCAGCACGGTGCTGGTACTGCTGTGTCCTGAGCGGATGAATCCCACTCCTTCCCTGTCCTGCTGGCAGGAGGAGGGTAAAATGGGGGTGGGGATCACCCCCAAAGCTCCGTGTGCTTCCGAGGTGATGCCCTCAGGGCTGGAATGTGTGGGGGCTGCACACAGGGAAGGGGTTTTCTTGGTGCCACATCAAGCGCTGGGTTATCCAAACCTCCTGCTCTGCGTGGGTGTGTGTGTGGGGGGGGTGCTCTGCTCTGGAAAACCTCCCCCTCTCCTCCTCATTCGGGTTTGGGGGCTCCCCTGAGCCCCAGCCCTGCATCCAGCCTTGCCAGTCCTTCTGCCTGGTGGCACCCAGTGCTCCCCTCAAATACATTCCTTGCTGGTGTGAATATGGCTGGGGGGGGGGGTGATGGAGCTGCTACCGCAGAGCCCCGCTGTGGGCTGGGGGTGCTGCCTGGATCCAGCTGCTGCATCCTGGTGGTAATGAAAACCATGGGGGAAACAGCCCCCGAGCAGCAGCAGCGGCGTTTGGGAGCCAGATTTGACAAAGGGAAGTGACTCAACGTCTTGGAAGGATTTGGGGGCGGCGGAGGGGGGGGGGGAATGTGATGGGGGGCAGAGGAGGACAGTGAGTGACCCAGGGTGGGGACAGCACAGCGGGGCGGCTGGCAGCCACCTGCCTCCCCTTGGGCTGCCCGCCTGGGTCCAGCATGGAGCACTCTGTGCTTCCTTAGGGCGGCGCGATCCCGGTCGGGGAGACGGGACAGGAAAGGAGGCCCCTTGGGAAGCAGCTTGTTGCTTCCTCACGCTGGGTTGCGGCAGGATCTGGGCCAGCGTTCCCAGCTCCCGGAGTCACACCCTCTCCCAGCTGTTGCCGGCGGAGCATCGTGCTGCCAAGAAAACGCCGGTGATGGATGCGGCCGAGCCTCCTTCCCCCTCCCCTCGCCCTTAAAACCAGAGCCCGGCCCCGCCGCACCGGGGTCCGCACGGGAATGAGGATCCTCCCGCTCCTGGGGAGCCTTCGGCGTCAGGGCTGGGCAGAGCAACTCCTCTTCCTCGCCGGGCACCTGGCCTCCTGACCTTGTCCCCCCTGGTACGGAGCAGCAGGGAAGCGTGGCACCGCATGAGGTATTTGGAAAGGTCACCAGAAGGCTTGAGAGGGGGATGCTGGGGGGCACTGGGGTGTGGTACAGAGCAGGACAGGATGGGTCCTGCCCGCAGAGAGATGGGGCAGGGCCAGCCCGTGTCACCTGCCCCAGCCAGGACCACGTTTCTCATGGATTCAGAGTGCTCTGGGGAGCGAGGGATGGGATGCTTTGCCCGGGCACATCGTGGCATAAAGGGTTAACACCCCACTGGGCACCAGCCGCGGGACACAGATGCCACCAGCCTGGCTCACGCTGCATCGCTGCTGGCACCCAGCACCCCATGGAGCTGCTGCCCCGTCCCGGGGGTCCTGCAAGCCCTTGGGAGCTGGATGCCTATGTGCTGGTCACGAGCCCCCCTGCCTGGGCACGGCCCTGCCTGGAACAACCCCCCCGGGTTTTTCGAGGCTCTTCTCCTTTCTCCGAACTGGCCCCGCAATCCGGGCGCATCAGCAACTTTCCTCCTGATTCAGCTGCGGGCGATGTTGTTGCAACACAACGTTGTGCAAAGGCAGGATCAGCCCGGGCTCCAATTCCTCTTTTTTTTTCAGTCCCCCCACCTGCACGGGGCCTGGCACTGGCAGCAGGTTGCCCAGGGGCACTGCTTCTCGAGGGGCACTTGGGTGGCAGTTTTCTCCTGGCGGTGCCGCCAGCTCTGGGGAAAAGGGGGTTTCTCCCTCGAGAGCCAGACCAGAGATGGATGTTGGTGATAGCCAGTGGGTGGAGGCTCTGCCCCGGGCTTCCACTGAACACCGGGTTGGATGGGACTTGGAGCAACCTGTTCCAGTGGGAGGTGGCCCTGCCCTTGGCAGGGGGGTTGGAACAAGGTGATCTTTAAGATCCTTCCAACCCAACTATGATTCTGCGACGCTCCTGGCACACGCACAAGGTGCCAGGTTTTGGTCCAGACACTTCAGGTACAGGTATTTTCAGAGTGTCTCCCTCTGGATCAGCTTCCCTGGCTCAGGATGGAGGTTTGTAGCCATCCAGGCTCAGCTGGTGCCAGGTCACCAACTCACAATCACCACCTACGCGCAGGGCTGAGGTCAGAGTGGTGCTTGGCTGCTGCTGCCCCTCTGCCTGGGGTCCCAGTGCAAACCAGGATGGGCTGATTCATCACTGGGAACTCGCTGCCAGGTCCACCTCTGCACCAGCAGCTGGGAACAGGCAGAACCTGCCGAGTGTGTCGGAGGTGGGGGGATGTGCTCTCCTCCTGCTTTGCACCCCAGGGATGAATTTGTGTCACCTCCTCTCATGTGTGAGAGGCCAGGAGCATCCCAGGTGAAAGTGGTGATGGAGGGATGGGGGGTCCTGGGGACCAACAAAGGCAACGGAGCTGGTGAAGGGTCTGGAGCAGGAGTGTGGTGAGGAGCAGCTGAGGGACCTGGGCTTGTTGAGCCTGGAGAGAAGGAGGCTCAGGGGAGACCTTCAGAGGGTGGAGCCAGGGGGGGGTCAGGTTCTGCTTCCAAGTGATAGGACAAGAGGAACCAGCCTTAAGTTGCCCCAGGGGAAGTTTAAATTGGAACTGAGGAACAATTTAATCCCTTTGAGGGTTGTCCAGGCCTGTCCCAGGCTACCCAGGGCAGGGGTGGAGTCCCTGTGATCCCTGGAGGGGTTTCCAGGCAGTGGAGCTGTGGTGCTGAGGGACACAGGTCAGTGGTGCCCTGGCAGTGCTGGGGGAACACGCTGATCATCTCAAAGGTCTTTTCTGACCATAACTATTCTATGACACAGAGCAGCCTGGGGTGGAGATGCCCCATCCCAGCTTGCCACCGGCGACTGATGCCCAAACCCGGGCGATCTCCCAGGACCCCTGAGCCAGCTGGGGCCAGCAGAGGATGAGACACAGCACTGAGGACAACCAGTTGCTCCATCCCCTCTCCGTGTCCAGCTGATCCGTGTGAGAACCAAGTCCCCACATCCTGCCACCCAGCAGCACTTCCCCCTCCCCGGACGCTCCGCGCCGAGCCCGGCTCCTGCTGCTCAAAACCCCTGGGAATTTCTCCATCTCAGGTAAATACCTGTTAGTTTTTCTTTTTTCTTTTTCTTTTTTTTTTTTTTTTTTAATAACTATAGAATAATTTATGGATTCTTTATATTTTGAGGAGGGAAGGTTTTGCTGCAGCCCCATGAAATTGTCTCTCTGCTCAAGAGATTTG